>PVKM010006523.1:0-43987 GCA_004027735.1 Carollia perspicillata | reverse complement strand
GCTGATACTTAGAAAGAATAATCTTCTGTATTCCTTAGGTCCTGCTTTAAAAAATTATACTTTGTAGACCTCTGGAGTTCCATGGAAATGTGCTGGAGCGCTGCAGGACAGTTTAGAGAGCAAAAAAAGTACTCATTGCTATCCGTACTTTTTCTTCTCTGTAAATTATATGCTCATTTTATTCAGTAGGACTGAATTTATTCACAACTACAATAAAGGATCATGCCAGAGTAGAATACAGAATGCAAGCATTGCTACCTGTATTAAAAAAAAAAAAGTTACATTAGTATTGGGGTGTCCCAGAGAAGAAGTAATAAGACAGAAAATAATTTCATTCCAACCATTCCAACTCTTACTGCCTAAATACTACTGTTCCTACCACTAACTCAGATCCCCTATATCTTAGATTATTATAAAAACTGGCCTCAGTTTTTCTTTATTACCACTTTGACACTGATCATTAAACCTGACAAAAATTCACTGGCCCACAAATTCTTTAATATAAAGGTTTTGTGGCCATAACAATTTTTGAAAATTAACTTATTAGGTCACTTTTCAGGAGCAAAAGTGAGATGCCAGCATTTGTAATCTGTACTTAGAGTATTATTTCCCCCCAAAAGCATCCTAACCCTCTTGCATCCCCACAGTGGAGCTTCTGGCCGGATTTCCTGCTCTCATGCATGTTGATGACATCTTCATTCCACAGTCTTCCCCCGTGCCCGCCTTCCTGCTAGCACGGCATTTCCCCGTCTGCACAAGCTTAGTGTTGCCTGAAAACTTGTGGGTTTCCCTGTGCTTTGTCTGTTCTGGATTAGTTATGAATGGCCTAAGCAAGATGAGTTCCACCCTGATCTCTGACAATCCCACCATTTTTATTTTTTATTAAAAAAGTGCCAAAATATAATAAGACATTCCCCTTATCTTTCAATAAATAGTCTGTATGCAATCAAAGTTTTTTTGAAAGTCTAAAATGTGTAGACAAATTTCATCTTCATTCTATACTTTCCCCCAGAAATTGAAATTATACATAAATATTTGTATATAAAAATATATAGTACATGTACACACACCTGTATGTATGTATATATATAAGTATATATGTACTTATATATATATAGTATACATGTTCATGTGAGATGTACTAGCTGTAAAATGTCCTTTTTCAGTTTGAAATACGCTGGTGAGCCAAGACAATATATGAGTGTGGTCAGAAAAGATTCTCTGGGAGTCAAAAAGCTGAAGCTTCTAGCTCGACAGTGTGTGCCCTTAACTGAATGTGTGACCCTTGGCAAGTAACTGAACCTTCTTAGGCTTAAGCTGTTTTTATTTATAATAATAAGAGAGAGTAGGATTATGTCACTGATTCTCAACCCCAATTATACATTAGAAGCACCTGCAGAACTTTAAAGACATGAAGTGCCTAGCATCTGCCAAGTGATCAAATTTGTTTAATCCTCACCTGAGAACATATTCATTTATTTTAGAGAGAAAGAGGAAGGGGGAGGGAGAAAGAGTAAGAAACATTGACGGGAGAGAAATGTCGATGGGTTGCCCCCTTTCACACCCTGACTGTGGATTCCACCCACCGCCCAGGTATGTGCCCTGACCTGGAAGTGAACTGTGACTTTTGGTGCATGGGACGAAACTCCAACCAAATAAGCCACTTGGTCAGGGCCTGATGTAATTTTTAAAAAAATCTTCCTTAGGAGTCTCAGGTGCAGTCAGAATCAAGAACTACCAACAGGAAAACTCCAGGCTCCTTCCACGCCTCTGAGTTTCTTGATTTATTTTTTTCTTGTCCGGATGGGGTGGAACATGCCAACAGAGTGTTGTAGACTGAGCTATTTCTTTGTTTGAGTTTGTCTGATTACATGTGATTGACAGGACGCTCCGATTTGAAGAGTCTTTGGTGGCAGCACATCACCACCTCTGTGTCCCCATGCTTGGTACCTCCTTGTCCACTCAGGCACAGAGCCTCCTTGCAGTCATGGACCCCTGCCATTCTCTCTTCTGGTTGGCTATGTTGACTTTTCATGCTGTGTAGGAACCTCAGCAGCTGTCTGTGGCTGTAAAGGATTAGAGCCCCTAGTTCATGTGTTTCCTTCCATGTGGCCTTGAACTAATGGCCAACAGCCATGGGTTACTTCCCATCACAAATCTCTTTGCCAATCAATGTTTTTAAGTTTTTAGTCTCTAATTTCCTTCTTTTGACCACCCTAAGGTCTTCAATCTTTTTGACCCCTGAAATAACCAGTAGACACGTCTATTGACACAGTAGGTACTATAAAAATGAGAATAATAGTTTTTAAGCATATTAGGTTCAAATCACTTCTGAACCTGTGGGTTGATCAGTGAATATATGATATGTATTATTAACATAATAACAATGCAAAAAAAGAAAAACAAATTTCAAGTATATTTGGTTTTCCTGCTCAAAATGCATCTTCTAGTTTTCCCTTACTCCCTCTGCCACCACACCAGTTTAGGCTCATCTTCGTTCTAATCTCTTTCCCTTCTATAATGGTAAGATTTGGCTACTGTGAATGGTGGGCTCTGTGAAGAATATTTTCATCATTTTATTTGAACCTCATAAAAGGGAGTTTAGGAAGCCTGGGCTCACAGAGCTCAGCATTTATTGGGTTGTAACCATGGCATTTACTAAATGTTACCTAGCATTATCTCACTCAACCTTTTGGGTGACTGTTTTACATTTTACCAAGGACTAAATGTAGATGTCAGTGTTCTATACTTGCCCGTAATTACACAGCTTGTAAATAGTGGAGTTAAAATCTAGGCCACTGCAACCAAAACACTATGCAGCTATTACTGTTAGGATTATTACTACCCCTGTCTTCATTCTACAGATGGGGAAGGTAAGGCACAGAGAGACTAACTAACTTGCCTAAGATCACCTGGTTAATAAAAGGTTAATAAAAGGTTAATAAGAGTTGGGATTCGAATGTAGGTCTTTCTGATTTCAAAGTTCAAGTTCTGAGCACCTTAGCTCATTGCCTACCATTCTGACTTTATCCATGGCACCCAGTCTAAATCATGCCTCACTCAAGCCGTCCCCTGAATATTGATTTTTTTTCTTGCTATTTCTGCTCAGAAACAGTCTGCATCTATTCACTAGGCCTGAAGTCTTTTGTTTATTTATTCCTTTGGACTTTAAAGGTCCCTCGAGGTCTCGCCCTCCCCACTCCCTGCATTATTCCCACAGTGTTGAGAACCCGTGGCCCTGCTGGGCCGGCCTGTCTCTCTCACTCTCACCACAGAGCCAGACTTCTGTCTCCAGATGTCTTCTTCAGTTTCCTTCATCTTTTCAGCCACTTTTTCTCGAATACCTGTCCCGTGTTGGCAAGGTCTGGCGGAAGGCCTGAATCTACCTTCCCTACATCGCTCAAGGCCACCCTCTCTGGGCAGCCCCGTGTTCTCTTCCCCTCTCTCGCTGTGCCTCCCATCAGAACTCCCTCCAAACCCAGCGTGCAGGGTGCAGCCTCCTTACGGAGTCCTGATGTCTCAGGTCATAAGCAAACCCCGGGAGGGCCAAGACCATGTAGGAACAATCCGGAGCACATAGTAGTTGTAAGTTGTTAAAACAGTGCTTCCCCCCTCAAATCAAATTGTCTGCTATTATGTTCATTCTGAGTCCAGAAAAACAAAGTTTCAAAATGTTGATTTATAAGAATTTTTTTAATGTGCATGTTATTGTGTTTATTTTAAAGGCCAATAAAACTGATCTTCTGAAACTCTGTTGTTCTCCCAGTAAATGTCCCCTCCACGGTAATGGAAGCCATGTGTCGACAGGAGGCCCTGCAACCCTTCAGCAAGAGCAGCAAACTCTCCCCAGCCTCTCAGCAGCGCTCCGTCGTTTTCCCACAGACTCCGTGCAGCAGGAACTTCTCTCTCCTGGATAAATCCGGGCCCATGGAGTCGGGGTATAACCAAATCAGCGTGAAAAACCAGCGAGTCCTTGCGAGCCCGACTTCCACGAGCCAGCTGCACTCGGAGTTCAGTGACTGGCATCTTTGGAAGTGCGGGCAGTGCTTTAAGACTTTCACGCAGAGGATCCTGTTACAGATGCACGTGTGCACGCAGAACCCCGACAGGTAACCCCGACTCTTCCTGCTTGTGGTATGTGTGCTTAGTGAGGCCCACTGCTTGCCTTCCCGACAGCGTCCATCCCCTCCAGCCACCCCCAGCCGCACAGCCTGTGATTAGCGGTGTCTGCGTTCCGGAAGGTCAGAGTCATGCCTTTATTGTTTAGAAGGGCTGCACAGACCGTTGTTATCGAGAGGGATCTGCTCTTGCTTTCCAAACGGTTCTTTTCTGTTCAAGCCTAACGGGGAGCAAAGGAGAAGGAATAGTTGTGAATATCATAGACGGGGAAACGAGGTCAGGATAATTAGAATCCTCTCTGTCTTCCGAAGATAATATAGCTGGCTGCTCTGCTGCTGTCACAGTCGTTTCAGGGTTCACCTCCAGTGTGCCGTGGTATGAACTTAATTAAGTACTAAGAGGTAATGAATTGGAATTTTTTGCTTAGTACTATTTTTCTTCAGAGCATGTGAACCCATAAATCCTGCAAAGCTGTCAAAAGGAAATACCTACTCTGCTAGTGATGTGGAGGAAAACAGATGCCACTTATTCAATAAACTAATATCCACACAGAAGAAAAATGTTGACTAGATACCTCAGAGTCAAAGTTGGTTTGAAAGTTTGTCAATAAAGAATTTTATGGCCGTGAACTGAGGATGAAATTTAGCTGAACAAGTGAATTAAAATTTCAGGTACTCTGACGAGTGGCATAGTAGATATAATGGAACTATTATTTATGAATCAAAACTGGTTTATTGGACAGTCTTGATCGCTGGGAGCGCCAAAGACAAAAATCAAATTAATTCAAAAAGAAGGGGTTGTGTTTTATCTCTTCTTCACAGCGAATGAAAATTTGATTAAATCCCAAATATCTAAGAATAGCATTGAAAATGCACTTTGAATATAAAAGCAGGAAATACTTTTTGGAAGCAGGAAAAGAGAGTAGGAAGAAAGACCTGAGTTATTTTCTTAATTTGGCCACTGGATTTAGCTTAAGCCACTTGGTTGGTTCTCCTTGCCTTTATAATGTCTTCCCTCCCAGCTCTGCAGGCTGTGATAGTATGCTAGGAAACCCAGCAGGGAGAGTGGGGGTGTGGATGGATGTTTCCTAAAATAATAATAACCAATTTTAGGGTCTATGTGCACATTTACCTGTGTACATGTTTCTATTTGTGCCATTCAAGGAGCATTGCTGTAACTAATTAGTGTGTAAACATTTGTTTTAGGGCTGTTAAAGCAGTTGTGTCTTTACAATCTTTTACTTTCAATAGGAAAGTCCCCCCCTCCACCCCGGTGAAAACTAGTACTGCTGGCCTTAGAGGGGGCACAAAAGTTCTGAAGATATTTTCTTCACACAGAAAGGATTTTTTCCCTGAAATTTTGCCTCCCTTGCAAGTGTACATATAGCCACAAGATATACTTATTCAAAGTTCGCAAAGCATTTTAGTAGTTTAGTAGTAACAAGAGGCACTAAATCTTGTTATTATAAACGTACTTTTTAAATTGAGTGAGTTCAAATGGATAGATTTGTTATTTGCACAGATTTGTTGTTGTCATAATAACTGAACAGGCACGTTAAATGAAATGATAGTTGAACGTTTCTGGATTTCAAAGCTTAGCTTTTAGTCTGATATAATTCCACACTGAATGTCACATAAAGCAATGAAAATATATCATGGTAAAGAAGAAGATACCAAACCAGACTGATTAGACCGACCTCAGTCACGCTCAGGAAACCATATGTGTCCTACAGTAGTGTCCTAACTTGTAACACATCTATAGAAACTGTCAGAGAAGTACGTGACAAATTAGGAAACTTCTGTGCACAGAATACACTGCACGAGGTTCTGTTAGATCCATGCTCGTTCCACGCTAATGTAGAGTTCTTGTGGAAATCCAAGTGGCGTGAGACTCCTGTCCCGTGCTGCACGGCGATGGGCTTCCCCTCAGATGTCCAAGTCTAGTGTGGCCAGGCCTTCCCTGTCTGGGTGAGCGGAATAGTGGGTGCTCGACTTCTGTGTAGACAGTCAGAGAGGGATCCAATTACTCAAGCGTGGGCTCCCTCTTCTCCCTTTCCCGTGCTTTGTTGGTGACATGAGAGGTGGTCACCATCACTCATAAATAAGTTAAAATGAAGACTTCAAAAAAATTAGTCCCTTTAGAGGCAAAGCGAAGAAGTACAGTGTTTCTTAGTAGTGATGAGGAGATACTCGAATTACTCCGTTACTTCGGAGATGATTATTGGAGACAAAGGGAAAATAGGAGATGCCCAGTCACTTTGACCCACTGGTTTCATTCTAGAGGCGTGGTTTGCTTTTAGCATATAGGACTGGAATAGTTATTTTCAGTTCCAGAACCTAGAATGTTCTCTTTGTACCAGCAAGTTGGGAAGTCGAAGATTCTCTCCGTAATTCTTAACTACGTGGGTGCTAAATAAGAGAAAAACACAAAACTAAAATGGAACATCCAATTTGTGCATGATGGTTGTGAAATCTCGAGCCTTTCTCTCCTCATCCGTGTGAAGAATCACAACTGCTGAATGGACATGTTTTCTTTAGGGAGGGAGCATAAATCAAGCGGCTTTCCGTCTCTGGCAGTTTGTGCCTCTTCAGGCATATACAGTGAAAAAGCTTAGAACTCACAGTCAGAAACCATTTCCCTTTGATTCTGAAAAACTCAAACACTTTTATTTTGATAGGAAAATCTTGCTAGAATCAGAGGCAAGAAAGGGAGACACAGAAGACAAAGTCAGACGGTAAACAGGTTAGAGTTTCAAACAGGTCCAAATTTGAAACAGCCCCCTGAATCTTGGGTCCAAAAGATTTTTCACTCAACAGACTGAATATTTGGCCATGAAACATAAGACATTTGAACCTTCATCAAAGAGACTTCGTGTGTCTACATTTGTGAGCTTTTTCATGTGAGGGACCATCAAAAAATCTATGTCTTGATATAAAGAAAAGAGTTCCAAGGAAATCCAGGGTTGCCAGCATCAACTTTTTATATTAAAAAATTATCACATTATTTACAGTGAACATAGAAAAACGATTCCACTCGACCTAGTAAGGTAGGAGTTAATGTGAAATATGAAAATACACCTCAAGGGTCCAAAGAGCCACAGAATTGCTATTTCTTGATTTTGTTCTGTTAATATTAAACAAACAAAACCCCAAATCTCATCTTCCTTTTCCCCAGTCAACTGACTTTTTTTCCCCCTAAGTGGATTCAAAGGGAAAAAGCTGTTGGAATCTAAATCAACCAAGATTTTATTTAGGGACTTCATAAACATTTGGGGTTTTGCATAAGCTATGACCTAACTAACCCAGGGCAGCTCAACTCACTATTGCTTGAACCAGGAGTTAGAAATCCCTTTTGTCTTCTGTTTTTCTGCTGCAGAAACTCTCAACAGTCCCACTGGTGGGGGGAGGCGGGGGGCTCCAGAAAAAGGTAAGCAAAGCCTTCTTCAATCACAGTGGATTGTTTCCTAAGGAATTCATTCTCTTTTATTTTTTTGCAGAAAGTCTTTTTAGTGCTTATTATCCTCATCTTGCATCCTTTTCCTTTTCCGTTCTCTGTTTTGGTCGGTTGTGCCACGTGGGGAAAGTTTGCCTTTACTCTGCTGGATGCCCCTCAGCTGCTCCTGTTTGTGTTTTGAGTATCATTGTTTGTATGTGAGTGCATTGGTACCAGAGGGGAAGATGATTCTGGAAGGTGCTGTTTGGCGGGAGGAGCCAGGAGATAATCCATCACCATGATAGTTTCTTTGGAATGTGTCAACGCTCCTGTGTTCCAGTGCCCCCCTGCCCCCAAGTGTGAAGGTTATCTTCTTCCTAGCATTCCATGTTTTCCAGGTCCTTTGGCTCTGCACTTCTGCTGTGTTTGTGAAATCGTTTTCTCCTTACATAGAACTCAGGTCATTCCTCACGCCACACAGCCAACAGTGACCTAAGGAGAGAAGGTGGCCCCAACTCATCAACTTTTGTCCTGGAGGCTTTCATGCCATGAGAAAAATTAAAGATGTATTAATAATATTTTTAACCAAACACCACTTAATTTTGTTAATAATTTTGTTAATGTTTCATTCTTACCCTCTGTGTACACCAAACCAAATACAGACTCAAAGTAAATGAACTGCATATTTGACTAGACTAATCTTTGGCAGAGGAGCTGCCAGTTACGGAAATTGCCAGGAGATGTACAAAATTGTCTCACTGCTTCCTGCTTAAAACCTTACAGCATGGATGTGTGCTAACTAAATTGACCCAGGCTATGCTTTTCACCCAAGTTTTCATTATTTCATTATTGACTGTGGAGCAGCTTGTAATTTTCCATGAAGCCTGATATTTTTGTGGGAAGTAGGCCACATGAGGCTGTTTAAGTTAAAATTAATCAAAATTAAGTAAAATAAGGACTTTAGTTTCTCAGTAGCCCTAGACCCATTTCAAGGGCCAGCGGCTGCCGTATTGTACAATGTAGATATAGAACATTCACACCATTGGACAACACTGCCAGGCATCTCAAGTAGTAAAAGAGCCACGAGCTCTTTCTGGTTGTGGGACGCTATCCCTTTGTGAGGAACACTCACTGGATTTGTTTTGAGAATAATAAAGTGCCGTCTGTATATGACAGCTTGGGGAGAATCAAAGTGCATTAGGAAGGAGATTCTCATTTCGTTGTCCACGAACACAAGGTCCTGGAAGGAGGGAAGCTGAACAGCGCTTGGTGATGTCAGTGAGTCCTCCCCTGATTCTTCTGGTATGGCTGGCCAACGGGAGACAGAACCTTGGAGGTCAGCTCGATGGTATCCAGAAGTTTAATACATTGTCTTACTTTTTGGCTAGGGCTTTGAAAAATTAGTGGGAATGTTAGTCATCAGACTAAGAAGCGAGTAATGGCAATTAGTCCTGTGTCCTCAGCAACCCCCCCAGCAGTAAACTGGGAGGGGAGGTGTCAGAGTACGCTAACTGAACATGCACACAAGGTCATAACTCCCATGGCCAGTCGTTCCAAAAGAAACTGTGGTGTTTGGGATTCCACAGTAGTGATGATGTTTTCTAGGTCTTGCTCTTGGGTTTGAGGATTTCGTTCTGTTTTGAATATATTCCTGTGTCCTTAGATGAAAGTCTAGGATGTAATCAATGTTAAAATTACTTTTAAAAAAATTTTATTAACTTACTTTTAGAGAAAAAGGGGGAGAAAGAGAGGGAAAGAAACATCAACTCGTTGCCCCCTGTACATGCCCTGACTGGGAATCGAACCCACAACCTAGGCATGTGCCCTGACCTGGGATCAAACCAGAGACCTTCTGTTTGCAGGACAATGCCCAACCAACTGAGCTATACTGGTCAGGGCTAAAATGGCTTTTTGATCATTTGCTTCTATTCATTTTTGAAGAAATATTGACAATCCAGGAAAAGAAGGAATCTTGTCTACTCACTGTGTAACTTCTGTGGTTTTTTTAGGGCTAGTTTCTATAAATTTCTAGGCTGAGAAACACAATCTGGTTTTATAGTGGCAAGTGAAAGACACATTTTAGTTAAATTCTACGTAAAGTCAGCTTCTGTAAAGATGAATGTAACCTTATGGTCTAAAATCTTATTCTTCAAGGTATCTAAGAAGAAAGGGTGATCACTTTCTTTTTTGAGATCAGCTATGATGAGATTTGGTCCTACATTTTGGTAATAGGTTTTCTCGCTGCTCTGATTCACAACTGTGTACCTAATGAGTTTAAATCTTTCACACACACACACAACCATAGAAAGCTCTACTATGTACAGGGGACTGGCTAGCACACATGATGGAAGGTGGAAATCATATATTATCGGTGCTCTTTCTTGTAAGGCCATGTCTTGGACAGATCGCAGGCAGCACACATTTGAAAGCAGGAAGAGAGCACGACAGGATGCAACAGAGCATTTAGTTGGGGCCACACCCCTTACCAGAGAGATGAGAGGTGAAAAAGTAGACTCAGCGAAGTTGAGTGACTTGTCCAAGTCCCACAGCTGAGTGGGGTCAGAGGCTGAAGTAGAATCACCTCTCCTATTTTCCCTGTCTTAGACCTTTTCATTCACCCAAGCTAAATTCTGCAATGTTTCAAAGCAGTGCCATAGTCCACCGGATACCTAGCAAACACCTCTCAGGCCGGTGCTGGGTATGGGTGATGTTTTAGAATCCTATTTGCCTTTCATTGGTATTACTTTGATATAAGAATTCAACCTGAGTTTCTCTGTGGTCATTGCTGCTCTTCTGTGTGTAAGTCTTTGTGACTGTTAGCATAAAAAGGATGGATGGACTTCTGACTATGGGAAATAAATCACTCTAACTTTTGACAGTAGAGTTAGAAAAAAAAGAAAAGATTAATTGGTTTTATTTAGTGGCTTATTGTTTATCGTGATAGGTATTAAAAATAGATAACCAGAGGCTAATAAATGTTAATGGTCCCTTCACTATTAGAAAAATCTATTGTCAGTGGATATAGCATGTATTAATGTATTATTTTATTTATAATCTTCCCATAACATTAAAAAAATTCACACCTAAGAGAGTGATTTCTTGGGAAACTCTTTAAGGTTAATAGTTACAACAAAGAACAGATTTGGCAGGAGGACATTTTCATCTATATATAATTTTAATGGCTTTCAAAACATTTTATAATTATAATAAAATGCATGTGCAATTTGTCAAGATTGATAAACTCCTTATCAAGGACTCTTATATATTTCTTTGAAACCTGTTTGAGAGCAGTTAAATAGATTTCTAAATGTAAGTAATTAAAATTGTATAGTATTGAGTTATTGATCAATCCTGGACTATTAATCAAGCTAAAAAATTCTACAATCAGTGCTCAGTGTGCTGAAGTCTGGTAAAATAATAGTATTTGTGTTCAGTGAGGCAAGTAGCCACAATTAAGCACTTCACTTGACAAATGAGAGGGTACACTTTATTTTGCACTTAATTGAATTGTTGTACATGCTCGGTCACCATTGTCTCCTGGCCCTGCATTTTGGTTTCTGGTCATTGGAGCTTATGTATTTGTTAAAGTGTGAACAACTAAGTCTGCTTTCGCTGTTGGCTTTCTAAATGCAGCCAGAAACATCTGGGCCACAAACCAGGGCTTTGTGAGTGCTGCTGATATCCCTCATGACAGATTCTCAAATTTCCTAACAAAAATCTTGATAAACAAATTAGAGCCCTGTCAAAGCATGATATGAAATAGCTTCAAATAGGGAAAAACTCCCCAGGTTTTGTATCACTCAGCAGACTCTGCAGAAGTAAGCTGAAGAACTTTTGTAGAGGAGGTAGAGTTTTAGTCTATTTTATAAAAACCAAAAATTGATTTAATTCTCATGAGATGAGAAGAAAGTTCTCTGATAATCTAGCTAATTATCAGGGGTTTGTCACAACTTCCTTCCATTCGTTTCTGTCGCGGTCACCCTTCTGCAAGCACAGTGGCATCCTGTCATTTCTGTTCTGTAAGTCACTGCTTCCTGCCAGGTTAAACCGGGGAGCTGAAGTTCAAGAACAAGGCCCAACTTATCCAATGGATAAATATTACTCGGCGGGGGGAGTAAATAGAAGTCAGGATTTACTTCACAAAGAAATTAGTCTGCTGCATACCTGTGCTCATCTGTGCGATATCAGGCAACTGCAAGCTGAGGCTGTGCCGTGGATGGACAGATCCCAGGAGAGTTTAGTGTTTACTGAAACACACATGCAGCGTGCTCTCCCCCTGCGTGCTCACCTGGCGCCTAGAAGAAGATCCAAGTGCGCAGGCGTGTCCAACCTTCTGGCGTCTCTGGGCCGCACTGGAAGAAGAAGAGTTGTCTTGGGCCACACGTTAAATACACAAACACTAACAGAAACAAAAATCTCATAGTGTTTTCAGTAAATTTACGGTTTTGTGTCGGGCCACATTCATAGCCATCCTGGGCCGCGTGCAGCCTGCCCTTGGCATCAAGAGCTTATTTCCTGCGAGGACCATTTATCCTCTGTCTTCTCAAAGGACATAGATAATAAGGGCCGTTTTGCCTGCCCCAGGGGATTTTTGTAAAATTACACTAGATAAGTGATTTTCAGCCCCTTTGAGAAGTTAAAAGTGCTATGGAATTATGAGAGTCAATTATATATTGACTTGTAACATCCCAGTTAGTCTGTACTCTCCACGCTCCCCCAAATACATTAATACTTGCCTGGTGGAGCCGATAGAAACAAGAAAGCAGGGGCTCTTAAAATGGTAAAGTTAATACCAGAAAAAAATAATTGTTTGGGAATTAATGTCTCAGCAGTTCTGTGAATTTTGTTCCTGTGGCAACAAGTAAGGTAATGGGAACCCAGTGGCCAAAGTACTCTACAAAACAGAAAATGTCGGCAAAAAGTGGTGACCTTTGCCTCACAATGCTGATGTCCACTGACTAACATAGCAAATAATGACCAGACAGTCTCTTTATTTGTTTCAGACCCTACCAATGTGGTCACTGCTCCCAGTCCTTTTCCCAGCCTTCAGAACTGAGGAACCACGTGGTCACTCACTCCAGTGACCGGCCTTTCAAGTGCGGCTACTGTGGCCGTGCCTTTGCCGGGGCTACCACTCTCAACAACCACATCCGAACCCACACTGGAGAAAAGCCCTTCAAGTAAGTAGTGGCTAACCTTTCACCCCATCTTCCTTCTAGCTGTTTCCGTGAGCCCGCAGATGGGGCAGATTGGTGCTACCCAGCTCAGCTAGGAAGGTTGATGTCCAGGCTGTAAAGGACCTGCTTGCTTGGTGGCTGGCATTTGGAAAATGAGGTTGGGGAGCCTCTACAGTGATTCTCGCTTGAGCTCTTCAACCTTGGACGGGAGACAATCTTTCTGGGTCTGTTTACTCATCAGTAAAATAAAGAAGTAGGAATAAGTAATTTTAAGATTCTTTCTAGTTCCTAAGGATCTGTGCTTCTAGAATTGGAGCTAAGAGCTCGGTCTCAAGTACTATCTTATGGCCGTCAGCAAGCCCATGATCATCAGCAGGATGGCCACGGCTCAGGACATCTCTTGAGGAACTAGAACCTTGGAGGATTCTGGTGAACTGTTTCCCTTCTCTTTCCTGTGCATTAAAGAGGTTTGAATCTATTATAGCAGCCAACTTGCAACTTTTCCATATGCCTTTTGGATCTCAGAATTACCATGTTGGTGAAAAAATAAAAACAAAATAAACGCAGGGCTTGTCTGAGTTGTTGAAGATTCAGGGAATGTGGAAAGAGGTGGAGCTGAATTCCGAGGGCTTTGGCTGAGCGAGAGAGAATGTTTCTAGATATAGCACAATCATGGAAAGTTTGGACGTCTGAATCCTGCAGGATGGCCTGTTCACTCACTCATTCATTAATTCGTTTATGTACGTGTCCATTCATTCAGCAAATATTCACTGAGCACCTTCTTTTACACTAGGCTCCCCAGTCTTTGAAGGCCTCATAGTTTATGGGGAAGCCCAATCGATAAACAAGTATTACCACATAGGGTATAAGGTGCAAAAGTGAAACAGTAAGACAGGTATGTGCAGTGTCTCAGAGTATCACAGAAGTGGAGTAATCAGTGCCATCTAGGGGAGATGATGTCTGTGGGTGTTTTTCTTCTAATTTTTTTAAATTACAGTTTACATTCAGTATTATTTTGTTTTAGTTTCAGGTGTACAGCATAGTGGTTAGTCACATACTTTACAAAGCGTTTCACCTGCATATTTTTCGTGCCTACCTGGCGCCATACATAGTTATTGCAGTGTCAGTGACTGTGTTCCCTGTGCCGTACTTTACATCCCCACGACTACTATGTAACTACCAATGTGGACTTCTTAATCCCTCCACCTTTTTGCCCAGCTCCCCAACAACCCCCCCAACCCCCACCCTCTGGCAGCCGTCAGTTTGTTCTCTATGAGTCTATTTCGGTTTTGTTTTATTTTGTTTCTGAGATGTGTTTTGAAGAATAACTAGGAGTTTTCCAGGTGTAGAAAGAAAAGAGACCATTCTGGTAGCCCAGGCAGCGTAGGTGAAGTAGTGTGTGTGACAGTCGTCTTAAAACTGTTTTTACTGTCTGTGGAATGGACTCTTTTCTGTTCAGCCCTCTGACATCTCTCTATGGTCAAATGAGTATGTTACCATACTGACTTTCCCTAGTTCAGAAGGAAAATGAAAAAGTCATAGATACATAGACTGTTTGCCATACCTTCTATAGGACAAGATCAAGCAAGAAAGGAAGCGATTCAGGCAGTAGGAGACGAATCCCCTTGCTCAATATATGCCAAGTCTTCCCAGACTCTCATTACCCATGAGTTTCCCTTTGGACCTCCAGGTGTGGCTGTTGCCATGGCGCTCAGGCGGCGGCCAGGCTCAGCAGGGATCAGTTGAGTCCTGCTGGTCTGGGTCCCGCCACCGCTGTTCTGCCAGCAGAGCAGAGAACTCATGAAAGGCTATCTTCTTCACTCATCTTCCTGTGAATTAGTTACCTTTACTCATTATTCGTAACTGTTTTTCACTGTGACTCAATTTATGATATGAATAATAAAAGTAGTTTTCATTTTCGTCTTTGTACATACATGCAGCTTGTTCACTGCGTAAAGACATCTGGCTAAATGGACCAGGTGAGTTCTAAAATTGAGCCTGTGCCAATGCCAGCCAGCTGTGACCTCTGGGTCTGAGATACTGGCCTAAGGGCCAGGTGGGTTAGCACAGCCCCAGAGGTCCCTATTGCAGGTGTTTGTGTCCTGCAAGGTGCCCTCTGTCCTTGCCCTCAGGCCTGATTCTCAGGGGGTTCACAGGTTCTGGCCTCCCCGCCACTGTGGTGTGGAAGCCGACAGTGGCACCTTTCCCAGGAGCGTGGGAGCAAGAGAACTTCTTAACAGAGATGCAGGACTGATAGTTCTTCTGGCCCTTGTATTAGAGAGGGCAGCCAGCCAGACACGGTGCCAGGGATCCGATTGATTTTTACCTTGTTGCTGTGTAAATAGATTTTAGTAATTAATTGAAGAGGTTTCAGGGTCAAAATGGGAAATAGATTTCTATTAATGTTAAGGTGTTACTTATGTGTAACCTCGTTGACTCCACTCAATTTTTTTTCTTTAACACCCTGTTTTTGTCATGTTTCCAATAGAGTTGCCACTTTAACTTACTTTTAATTCACCAGATTACTGTTTTGAAGGGCTTCAGCAATTTTATATTTCTCCTTTCTAAAAGTATGCCTTTGTGACCATAACCTAATTTCACGTGGGACAAAATGAGCAAACAGCCAGAGCTGGTTGGATTAGATGCTATGTGCGTATTCTAGTTTCTTCTGGGTCTACTTCTATTAAGGGTATCCACGTGCTGTAGGGATTGGTTTTTAACGTATCAAATATATATTCCTGGGGTGGAACTGAGTGTATGCTTATTTTATAAGTGCAAGATTTTAACATCTTCTAGGAAACGGAAAGCCAAACCTTCAGTGTACACAAACAGAGCGGTCAGGATTGAACTGTCCCAAGGGAGTTTGGGAATCTTCCAACCATAGCTCATGGATTTATTTACAGCCCATGCACATTTGTAAATATTATGAAGATATCCTTTTACAAGATTATAAGGCAAACCTTCAAAAAAAACTTTTGTTGCAGATTAGTCAGTAAAATGGGTTTCACCACAACAGTTAACTTTACTGCTTCAACTAATGGCTATTGGCTTAAACAATGTTGTAAAGAAGGAAAAGAATCTTGTAAAAGATGTACAGCCCTAAACTATCAGCCTCGGGCCACTTCCAAATAGATGCCCCAAATGGTTCAGTCCCCAAATTCTGGTGGGCCAGACAAGACTGAGTCTGCCACATCTTTCCAGCCTCTGAAACCTTCTGCTGATACATGGTTTTTCAAGGCAGGTCAAGATTGTTGCCATTGAGAGAAGGCCGGAGAAGATTTGGCATTAGGAGATCAGTTACATTTCAGGGTTCACCTTACAGTCTAATGGGCTGAATTCCCACTGAATAGCTCCATCCCCCAAGCTTTAGGTAGATCCTGGGCCTGTCAGTAACTAACTTGGCTTTAGCCTTAGTGTTCCCAGAGTAAAGGAGCACATAGGAAAAATGCACATCAAGGATTGTATTTAAGGTCTCGGCTTTCGGTTGTACTGTGAGACCGGATGTCATGGAACAAAAGCAAGACGTCATTTCATATAACAGCAATTGCCGAGCACTTTACTAAGAGAAGGAAGGAAGGAGGGAGGGAAGGAAACTGGCAGTCTAGAATTTATTCTTCTCAATGAGAAATCCTTTCTCCTCTATTACTAAATGTAATCTTTCAAGATTGCTGGGGCGGGAGCTCTGCCCAGGAGGACCCACGCGTGTGCTGCTTCATGCCTGGCTCCTGTACACGGGGAGAGCAAGACTTGCCACCCCAGAGGCTCTCTGCTTCTGTTAGAGGCAGGGAGGGTACTCATCATTGCATTTCGCCTTAAGACAGTTTGGCTCAGTATAAAACAAAATCAAAGGGTATTCCAAAGAACACCTAAACGGTAATAAGATCTAGGCAAAATCAGAGCAAATGAAAAACGCACATCAGGAAACATGCATGGAGCACATCCTATGTGCAAAGCCCTATGCAGTGTAGTTCAATCCAAGTGTTTTTGACAGCTTGTAGAGGCACAGAAAGTCACAGAACTTGACCTTATTTTGCATCTCTGTCAATTTCAGATGGTAATTGTTAAACTCCCTGTCCTATAATCCAGTCAACTGTCACAGTAAGTAAAGAACGATCTCAAATCTAAAAGGAAATCAAGTCTAATTAAAACACCCATACTGGTAGAAAGTTGGGGACTTTCTCTTTGCTGAAATATTTCGCTGACTTTCCACTTCACTGTTCCTGCGATGTTCCCTTCAAGGCTGTGACGTCATCACCATGAAGAGGACCCTGTGTGTGAGAGCATTTCTTTGCTCCCCTCTCATTACTGCGTCTCTCTCTCCTCCTCATTCTTCTTCCCTGCATGAAGTCCAGGCTTAGAGGTGCCCATGCACAGTCCTTCGTCTGGGATCGTAGTTCAGGGTTAAATGCCAACCCAGCTGACGTCCAGATCCAACCTGCTAGCATCTAGGTATTTGCATTGAGTCTGCCCTTCTGATGAGTGTTATTAAGCTATGAAAATAACTTGTGAAGGAATTTTTTCTAAAATTAAAGATGATATACATAAAACTGAGGTCCTTCCTTTATTTAAAAAGTGTTTTTACATCTAGCTCTCCTTACTTCCTCATTAATACAAATTGTTTTCTTCTAATTCCCAGACCACAGAGCTGTTTCTAGTAGCCTCATTCTACATGTGTTTTTACTCACACTTGTGGGCAGATGGCACTGAAGATGAGTTTTCAGTGATGATCTCATGCCATGGTTAGATCTGACTCAGTAATTTCCTAACTATTGCAACAAATGTTTCCCTGAGTAAATAGCTGTGAGGTGTTTAGGCAAACACTTGAGAAAAAATGTAACCCTCTTTTTAATGTCTCTGCCCAATCTGGATGTTTAAATATTGCATATACACATACACATTGCCTTCAATGAAGCACGAAACTTCCTACTTTTGAATTCTTTATATTCCGCGTCATAGGTTAGAAGTGCAAAAATGTGGCCCAGGTAAATTGCCATTCCTCATAATTATTCAAACTGTTTTGCTTTCATTGAAATTGATTCCAGGGCTTCCAAAAAAAAAAAAGGAATATAATAATTTGAAAGTTTGTCAAGCAGTGAAAGGTAGTATATTTTGACACTCTAATCCAGTAACTAATCAGTTTTCGAATAAACAATCAGCAATTCACTAACATGTCATCAGCACCTCAGGAGCTCCGGAGAGGGGATGAGCTGCCCGTGGACGTTAATGAATACACCAAAAATCATTAGCTGATCAATACTTCTGAGTTATTTTCATTGAGCTGATAGGTCTGATACATTAAAGCTGACATTATACATTTGTCAAGATCACAGTGCAGTTTTTAACAGTGGAACAGGCTGCTAAAAATATTCCCCGAAAGACAATCAAAGAAACACAACTTCTTCACCCTGACACGCTCGGCTGGCACAGAGCCCTGAAAAATCCAAGGCTGTAGCTACACACCGGCCTCCCAACACTCAGAAATGTGCTCAGGTTTCCGGAGTGGGGGTGTGTGTTCTATTTTGATAGGTAATTATTTCTGTGGCAAGGGACTTTGCCTAATTTACTAAGAAGGAGAGGACTGCTCACTTGATAACAAGGCACGAGCACATGATAGAGCAATATGAGCTTTCTCGTGATGATTTTTGCCATGTGCCCAATAGTGTGGGGACCCAGGACCAAAGGCTGTGGTATTTAAAAGAGACTCTAGTCTGCAGCTCTCCTGCACATCTTTCCCCTCAAAGGTTTGCAGAGAGGACGTTAAGGGGATGGCCGAGGTGGTGACTGTGCCCTAACAGCTGCGCGGCCAGTGCTATCAGAAGCCCCGGCTACAGGGTGGTGATGGGGAAGCCCTGTGGCTCGCTTGTTGCCCACTTGGTGTGTGTGTGTGTGTGTGGTGTGGATTTAGTAGCCAACGAGTTAGTAAACATGTTGCCTGGGAGAGAGGTCAGGCTAGTGTTTCTAGATTACGATCTTTTTTTTTTTTTTCTTAAGTTAAGGAGACAGTCTTAAAGTGTGAAACCAGTTTTGTCCTCCCCGGACACTGTCCCTTAATTATGGCCCACAAGGATGATTTTCCACTGCACTTTCTGAAAGGGTGCACTTCTTGAACCACACAAACATTGGTTTAGTTCAGATTTTTTGACCCCCTACCCACCCACAAACACTGTTTCAATCCTGAGTTCGGTTGGGCTGCGATGCCATAATGAAACTTTTGTACAAAAGCAACTACCCACACCCACCCTCCATAGTCACCACAAACTAATGTATTGCTTCCTCTGGTTTCCAAATTCCGAGATGATCACTCCTTGGCTGCTGTTTTGAGGGGAGTAGGATTCCTGATTTTAAATTAGCAGCAGGTGAAATTCTATTTGTCATCAATTTCTCTTTCGGGTTACGGAGCAGAAAACTGCAGACAAGCTGCTGCTTTGATGGCTCACTCCTAAAAATCTCTTTTTGTTCTTTATCTATTTGAACTGACAGTGATCAGAGCTGCAGCAGGACAGGGCTCTCTGGAGAAATCACCTTCCCCCTGCCTATTGACAGATCCCTCTGTTCTGCATCAGACGGGCTTTGTCCCATCACAGGCATCCAGGCCTTGGAAGGAGCCACCAATTAAACCACTTGAGCCGGGAAAATCTGAAGCCACTTTGGAGTGTCTGTTCCGATTAGGCAGGATGAGAGGACGCCCATCACCCTGCAGGCCCCTCTCCCTGGTCTCAATTTTCTCTCTTGCCTCCACCAGGTGCGAGAGGTGTGAGAGGAGCTTCACGCAGGCCACCCAGCTGAGCCGACACCAGCGGATGCCCAATGAGTGCAAGCCAATAACCGAGAGCCCAGAATCAATCGAAGTGGATTAACTGATTGACTGGTTGGAATTAAACTGCAAGGAAAGTCATGATTAAATGTCACGGACACTTAAGCAAAACCAAAGATTTCCTCTGAGCAACTTTCAATCAGTCCCAGAAAACCAAAAGCAGTAATAAAATAAGTAAGATGTTAAGAGATATTGATCCTGGCATGGAAGTCAGACCAGGAAAAAGATTATTTATTTATGACTAGGGGTTAGACTTATTTCAGTGGACGACTAACCTGGGATGGCCAACAGTTCCAGTACCACCATGTATTTGCTTTGTTTCTAAAAAGCTTTTTTAAAACTGTTATTTAATACCAAAGGGAGGAATCATATGGGTTCTTCTGCCCACAGTTGTGACTGAGAATGCACAGGGACTTGTTTCTCATTGCACCTTTTTTGAGTAGCATGATTCAAGGGGACCCATTGTACAACCCTTCTTCCTGCTGTTTCGGTTCGGCGTGGCCTGGCGCGGGCAGCCCCGGTGGGGACCGTGGAAGCAGAAGCGAGGGCATTCGCTTGGCTGGTGCCATCCTCAGCCCCACGGGCATTCCATTTCTGTTTTCCATGCTCACTCCTCATGCACTTTTCACGTGGCTCCTTCCATCCAACAGCTTGGTGTTGATGCAGAAGAGCCTGGAAGTGGAAGACAATGGTTTCAATGTCGAAATTCAAGGAAAAAAAATGGGGGACTGACTTTGTTCTGTTTCAAAAACATTTACAATGTATGGAGCTTCATAATACAGTATATTGTTCTGAAGCAGCTAGTTGAGAAAATTTTGTTTTCAGTAACATTTTAGCTTAAAAAAAACAAAAAATAAAAGTTCTTCGGTATGAGGCTAAATATAAGGCATTATTAGGCTTCAAGTAATTTTGTTTTCGTGTCCATGAAAGTGTTGACTATGTGAGCAAAATAGCACCAGCCCCCTGGTCAGGTCCCTTTTAAGCAGTTTCATTTTCCTTCCTCCTCTAGCTGAAGCCTGGGGCGCCCTCCTGAGTTGGCAGGAGCACGTCTGCAGAAATGGGTGAGAGTAACCCAGACGAGGAAACATGGAGAAGTGGACCACAGCGAGGGTTGTGGTTAGAATAGGCTGCCCAGGAACAGCTAGTTTTATCAATAGGAATTCCCTTTTCATATCTCGTGGCCTTTAATAATATTCTTCTCTCAGCCCTGATCCATTGAAAGAAAGAATTATGCTCACAATTGTGCTGTCCTTTGATTGACTGCTAGGACCGTGAGTTTAACTTCAGCGAGCCTTTTGGTCATTCAGCAATGATGCTCAATAAAATTGGGTCACATTACATGAAATGACTCAGCTTCAGGAAGAAACAACGGCTTCTGCACTCTCGTCCCTTAGGTCACAGCAGCGTGTCAGAGACTGAGTCTACCTTGAGGGCCAGTGTAGATAAAACTTTTATCTAGAATGCCTGCTTAACAGCAGCAAATCTCTCTTTGCAGATTTTTTTGGTCACCTGGTAACAGAGCATTGCCTTTTAGCTCCGTATCCTTTAGCCTTCCCATGGTCTTCCCTCAACAAAAGTATGACACGCGCCACTGAACCAACCACTGGAAGGAAGGAGACTGCCTGGTTCAGTTTCACGGATCATGTATTTGGTTCTCAGAAAATCTCCCTGCCCAGCTGTTAATTTTGCTTCTTCATCCCTTAGCATCACTGCCACATTCAAAATGGAGTAAAACAGGTCTTCACTAATTGTTTTTGTAATTGTATATATATATATATATATTTATGTGTGTGTGTATATATATACATATATATAAATTACAATCATATATATACATATATATACATATATATATATATATATATATATATATATATATATATGATTATAGGCCCCAAAGAGGAGCTTGGCTAATTCTGACATCCAGTGTCCAATCTTAAGTTATTCACCTAGAAGTTTCTCCCAATTCTTGTTGGCTGCTTGCCATGCGAGTAGGAAGCTATCTATACTGCTGTTTGATGTTGCTGATTGAAAGTATTCTCTCTGGTGGATAGGGATGCGTTCTGATGTTACCGCTCCTTGCCGCAGGTAATGGAGACATTTGCCAACAACGTGTGGCAGTGGGAAGGGTGGAAAGAATATGTAGCCACATCAACCCCAAACCTGCAAGACAGTGACGGATCGGCTATACAGAGGAGCAAGCTGCTCCATTTACTAAGGCTGAAACACTTGGTTGTACTTTTTTAAAATAAAAAGGGACTTACCTACATGTTTCTAATACATTTTCTTCTGCAAGAAAAACTAGTTCCGTCATTTGCCTCACTTCATAATTGACTACAGTGCACTCCATTCAGTTTTCACTAGGTTCTCCCCATGCAAGAAAGGGAAGTCTTCACTCTACTGTGGATATCTGACATGGGAGAGGTTTTCATAACAAAAGTCTCTGATGCTCTTATGCCTTTGCCTGCTGATCCCAAACTTTCACTTAACAGGGCAGTAGCCTCTGTACCAAAAGATTCTTTTAACTTTCTGGTCCATTTAAGTTTCTTTCTCTCCTTTATTAGTGAGAGAAACTTTTGGCATGTATTATCCACCAAATTTGATTAAAAATATTTTCTACTTAACAAATAGAAAATTGGATACATACACAATTTTCACATTCCTGAGCCATTGCCAGATTCTGGCAGCCCAGCCTAGGCCATCTGCCCACAAGACAGGCCTACACTTGCAAACTGTCTGGGACCCTTGAAGCAGGTGCTGAGACCATTTGAGTCCCAAACACTTTTACTTGAAGTATGTTCCAGGGAGGGGGTCCTCCCTTACAAGCAACTTCCTAAGGGATCATGGTATAAAGAGAATAAAAGCTCTGAATCATTGAGCAAAGGAGAGAAGATAGCCAAGATGAGACAGGGAGACTGTCAGCTGAATCAGCATTTGGCTTGTGAAGCCAACTCTCTCTGCCTTTCTCTATCAATGCAGGCAGATTTCCCCCCAGAGTAAGACTAACCGTCCCAGTACATGGGTGTTGGGCTGGCTGCGAGTCTAAACCAAAGGCTCAAGTCACTTAGAAGTCGAAGTGCGGAGGATTGGGGTTGGGGCGGCCGACATCACATTTCTAAACTATCTCAGTAACTTTATGCAAACCTGAAGACTTTCCCCAGGAAATGCACATGATTTCTTAAGCTTCTCATTTTGATGGTCTGTATTGTTGAAACTGACTTTTTTTTGGAGTACCTATGCTTTTATAGAGTTACTGTGGGTAATTAAAGCTGTAAAACTGAATCTTGTGTAATTTATATAATGTGATCCAAATAGTAAATATTTACTGAATGTCCATTCAAGTGTAACCTTATGTGGGGAAACTTTTTTTTAATCACATAAAAAGATTGTGATACCACTCCTGTCCTCGTGGGCCTTACAATTTATTAGATTATAACTTGGAAAAATTTCATCCTAGCCCAGACATGCAAAGATTTACAAACATGTACCAACTCATGCATTTTTTTTCAACAGTTGGTTCATTGTTTAATAATTTACTCAGGAAGCATTTGTTGAACTCTTGTTAGTGTAAGATCCCACCGCAGGTGTTTGCTATCAAGCAGCATTACTTACGTGGCTATTGGTGAGAAAACAATATTCTCTTCATCAGCGGCAGGCTAGTAGCATGGGTATTTTGGTGCTAAGACCATTGTCTCAGTGAAGTTACAGAGATTGCTGCATTTGGGAGAAGCAGAGGAATATAAACTCAGCTGAGGACCAGAAGGGAGCATATTTCAAAACAAATTAAGATGCACAACTTTATTGTTTGTGGTTGACCCACTGGGCTGTTGGTTTTTAGCAACAATATCAAGATCCCAGAATCAGGGCCAGGACTGCAGAGGTTTTTATGACCCTCTTCCAGTGATAAGGTAGCAAACGTGGACAGGGCTGGAGCTGCTCATGGAAGGGACATCACCCTCCGAGGCCCCAGGTCTCTGGTACATCATTGCAAAGCTAATTGCTGGTCTCTGGTTATAAGAGTTGTACATGTAAAAAACTGATATTTAATTGCTTTTCATATTAGAAGTAGCTTTATTACTATATTTGTTGTGCATGCATTTAAAAACTGAAATGCAAGTGTCTGTTGAATTGTTTAAAATGGCGACCATGACACAAGGCAGGGAGCAGCTGGGGATGGTCAGTGGGTCACCCTGAGCTGGCCCAGCAGCCTGGCGTTTGGGAGCAGATCCATCATTATCGTAGTGAGACTGCGGGTGTCTGCAGAAACCAGGAATAACAAACTAAAGAAATGCACTGCCAAACAAGTTAGTTTCTACTTTCTTTTCTTCCTGTGAATTTCATTTCATTTCCCACAGTCTTTACTAATTCCTGACACCAAGCTGGAAAGATGCGAAGAGAGGCTCCTTTAAGTGATAACAGTAGGTTCCAGAAAAGTCATTCGTTTGTTAGGATCCTTTCAAGGTGAAGAGGTTTGGAGACATTTTACGAAGTGATTGGATGTTTGGGTACTTACCTGCCCACGAGTCTGAGGTTTTCCCATCACTAGCACTTACTTACCTGAACTACCACAAACCACAGGTGGAGGCCGGGAAGAGCCGCGTATTTCAGACCTTCACAAAGAGTAGATTCCACGAACCTAGTGACCAGCTGTGGAAGACAACTGGGCACAGGGAGCCAAACCGAAAATTTTGCTTTATCTGTGGAAGCTTTGCCACAGATCTTTAGCCTGTAGTCCACAAGTGTGTTTAACATTTAAAATATTTATTTTGTTTTGTCTTTTAAGTAACGAATATCAGCTGTTTCATCAGACCAGTATGAGGAATGATTAAAAATGTCAGAAAACAGAGCAAAGACATAAAATTATTGGATTGTCTTCCCTGCGTATTGAGAAGCTACTATTGTATTTGGATTTATGAAAGGGGCTGTTGAGTAGATCTTAATGGAAAAATAAAGTCCGAGCTTATTCCCTGAGATGTAGCTGGGAATGATAACAATGATAGCAACTCATACTGTGCAATTACTGTCCGGCACTGTTTTAACTATGTCGTATGGATTATTCAAGCCTCAGTTGCTCTATGGCAAAGATACTAGCATTATCCCTTTCTCATATGTACTTAGTCTTGGCTGCTGCTTTACGTTTTCCTCCTCCAAACCCACATGGCAGTAACTTTTTTAAAAGGGAAAATACTTCCTCATTCCAAGATTTTTTTTCTGAGAACAAGAGCTTTTTAAAATAAACACAAGTATAATTTATTTATAAAATGTGTTTGTGGAAACAATACCATCACTAATGCTAAAATACTCTTAAAATATACGTCATTGTAGTTGCCGACCTTGTAACCCCCGAATCTGTGCTGCTGGACCACAGAGTTTCAAATACCCCATTGTTTTTATTTTTTTAAATATGCAACTAAAATTTCACATAAAAAGAAAAAACCCTCTCAAGTGTGTGACATACATCAGGACACATGGGATTGGGCAGGAAGGCAGGTGACGTTGGGCAGTGGCCGAGAATGAAGAACTAATCTTGAACACTACAGACAAATGAAACCCCTTCTGAACAAGGCTGCGTGAAATCTAGTTTTCTTTCTTTGTTCTCACCAAATGCTAAGTGAGTTGCGTCTTAGGCATCAGTGGAGTAATCATGCAGTTATGTCCATTAAGAATATGAGCTTATGTGGTTAGCCTGTTGGTTTAAAGCAGGGAGCTGGGAAGGCTGGAGTTAGGTTTGGTTTGTCAAAGGCACAAATAATGCCGTTCCAGGAACCCGTTCATGGTCTCAGGCACAATCTAGATGAGATTATTTATAAGATGTGTTCAAAAAGTCAGTTTACAAAATTTCTTTATGAACTGACTTTATTACAAGGCACTTCTTTGACCATGGTATTGAAACCACAATCTATGCTACTTTCTCCCAAATTCAGATGCTAAGAGGCACATTTCTTTATGAAAATGGTGAACACGCCTTCCCCGTCAGTCAAACATGGTAGGCTCCAGTTGGTATTTCCTGTTTCCTGCCTTGGGAAACATCCCCGCTGCTGCCTCTCTCTCCCAAAGCTTGGCACATCACTCCCAACTGAAAACAATCTCTATATAAACTTCAACAAGTTGGAGATCTTTTTCTACAGCAGAACTCTTCGGAGTTAAAAAAAAAAAATCCTGTCACAGCAGGTGATCACCACATGTCGGTGAGAGCAGCAGTTTCAGACCAAATGTCCACCGACTCATCGTCCCTCTTGGTCCTCTTTCAAGCATTATCTAATGTGAAAATATAACCTCTGTAGACTTACTTTCTCTGAACAATCTCGTACACGTGCTCAAGTTTCTCCCAACTTGGAGACGATGAAATAGCAAAATTAGAGGCATAATTCTTTTCCTGGGAAGGTGTAAGTACTCTATGAAAGAGGTTTCCTCCTCATAATACAAATGCAAAGGCCAAGGTGGTGACTCAGATACTAAGGAAAACTTGGGCTCAGACAAGCAAAATGACTTTGTAAACCTGATGTCACCAAGTCGATTTATTTTGTTATATTAAGGGGAAGGCATCTAGCTTTGTAATGGTATGCTAATAGAAATATGATATTTAGATGCTATCAAGGCATTGTGTAAATGTCCTTAATAGGCTGATTTTAAATTTACTGTAAATGATCCCCATTGGAATAGAAATATGTCTCTCTCCATCTTCCTACCAGTTAAAATGGTTAGGGTTAGTGCTCCATTTCTGTTTTTTTGAGGTTTGGAAAGTTTAAACAATTCAGTCAAGAGAATGAGGAGAAGCTCGCTGTGGGTGGAGAGGAGAATTGGCTGTGAGGGCCCCTGATATGACAAGAATGATTATCCTGCAGTTAGAGCAGTAAACAATTTGCTTATGTTTTTTAGCTTTATTGAATGCACATCTTTTAAAAAAGAAACTACAAAGGACCAATGAGATCATGCATGCAGCTGTACTCCTATGATAGAATCAACTGGGATTACATTATGTTTAAATGAAAAACAGGCACACTTTTAGAGATAATTGACCCAGAAATGTAAATATATTTGATTAATAAAACATTCCTGTGCTGACTTGATCTGCTGATGGTTATCTGTCTGTTCAGTCCCCCGTTGGTTGCTTTTTCAACTGCTTGATTCCAGTTTGCAGCTTAGGTAGTAGGATGTCAGCAAACTCTTCCTGAGAAAGCACAACTTGGAAAACAGAATGCTTGTAGCACCAGCTAACAGAATAATTGCTAACATTCAGCCCCGTGGTTCATTCAGGTATGTTTGCAACCGCTGTTTTTCCTCACCGGTGTGCTTGCATGCTCATTTGCTCAGCTGACTCACGTCCGTTCTCAAGGAAACTTACATGCACAGGCCCAGCCACAGTTTCCGTGGCGGGGGGTGGGGGTGGGGGTGGGGGACTTGATATTTGATCTCTGGCCCCCGTAACACTTGGAGGAGAGCAGATAGCTCTTAACTCTAAGAGTGGCCTGGGTCTGTGATCCTTCTGAATGTTCAGGGCCATGTGACTCTCAGTCAGAAAGCCAAAGTCGGCTGTTTGATTGATCTCTTGATCTATAGAAAATAACATTCCACTTTCCTCTGAGAAAAAAAATATTTGAGCTTCAAGGAACAGCAGGGAGGACACTGAGGCTGGAGTAGGTGACAGAGGGGGCAGTTGTAGGAAGTAAGGTCAGAGAGGGAAAGTGGGCTGGGCTGTGAGAGCCTTGAAGGCCACTGTGAGAACTTGGCTGTTTGCTCTGAGTGAGGTGGGAAAAACTGGCCTGAGCAGGGGTGGGGCTTGCTCTGACTGAAAAGGATCATTCTAGCTGCTTTGTTGAGAACTGAGTGTAGGGGAATGTGCGCTGAGGATGGAAGATGGTTAGGAGGGCATCTCAGTACCGGTGGGGGATGATCGTGTCTTCTGCCAGGATGCTAATGGTGCGGGAGGCCGGAAGTGGTTAAATTCTGGCTGTACTTGGGAGAGTGGCAGGTTTCACTGATGAATTGGCTGTGGGATGTTAGACAAAGAGAGGAGTCAAGAGGACTCCAAGGTTTTTCTGGCTTACGCTGCTGGAAGGTGGAATTTTATGGTTTGGGGGTTTACACCCCATTTTTAGGTTGCTCATCCTTTCCGTAAGCATCAGGGGCAGTCCAGTATAATGCATGGGAAAACCACTGCACAGTGGGCAGCTATCTGACGAGGATGCTGACGCCCCAGCGTGGCCGTGCACAGCAGCCAGCCCCAGTCTGAAATCAAGGAGTCGAATGGTATCCTGCTTCCTCTGTGGCACCACATGGATCGCCCGTTGCCCAGGAGTGACGCGCAAATGTTTCTTGAGGAAAGACTACATCAGAAGTGAGGATCTGCTTTCAAAATTAGTGGGACTCTGCAGCCATGGGACACATAAGTCTCATTCTGCAGATTCTTTAAGGAAAGGGTTCTCTGGGAATGCACACGGCACCGTGTGCCTGTGTCACTAGTGTCTCCAGTCAGAATGCAGGCTCAGTTCAGTGCCTCTTGGTGGGGAGAGGGCAGGGCCCGGCAAGGGGGGTTGTTCTGGTTTTCAGCCTCATGGTCGGGACAGTTCTAAGTAGCTCTAGTGCGATTTCTAGTCCTCAGACAACTTATGTTCATCGTTTATCCACTCATTCATATATTCACGTAGCAAATACTTTTAAATGTCTATGTGCTAAGATGCTTATATACAAAAATGAATGGGACACGGTGGGTAACAGGTGCTTCTCTTCCTGTTAATGACTCAGTATGAGGCCCACAGAGACCTAGAAAGAAGGCCAGGCCAAATCAACAAGTTAGGTGATTTTTGTTATCATTTAAAAGGGTAACACAGCCAAGCAGAAATTTTTTCCACCTGTTATTCCAGATTAATCCTTTTCCCCATCCCCAAATTAAAACCAGATGTGCGTGTATAGAATTTACGAACAACATGCATGCACATGTAAGGGAATACTAATTATTTGGAATCCCAGGTGCAGCCAAAATCAATTATTTAGTATCTATCAAAGCAAGTAAAACAGAACTTTCAGTCACCGACTCACCATATGATAAAGGGGGGAGTGCTCGTACAAGGCCATTCCTTCCATTGTCTCTGCCTTCAGGTGGTCACTACACATGCGTGCACACAGGCACATACACATTTTATATGAGATCATCTGTTTTATCTTTGATATACTTAATTTAAAAATCTTAAGCTTCTGTTTGTATTCTCTTCTGAGTCTTTACCATTCTCTTTTCCCTTTGGAGTGGGTTGAATGGTACCCCCCCAAAATGTGTTCACCCAGAACCTGTGAATGTGACCTTATTTTGGAAAAGAGCCTTTGTGGATATAATTAAGGCTCTCAGTTATATCTCAAGCCCTGGTTTACTCCGTTAGCTTCCAAATCCAATGATGCGTCTTTGTAAGAGACAGAAGAGGGTAAGTTGCAGAGGGCCATCTGAAGACAGAGGAAGGGATTAGAGGACTGTAGCCACAAGCCAAGGAATGCCTGCAGCCACCAGCAACCAAAAGAAGTAGAGAAAGATTCTCCCCTGGAGCCTTTGGAGGGAGCAAGGCCTTGCTGACACCTTGCTTTCAAAATGTTGGAGCCTCCAGAGCTGTGAAATAATAAATTTCTATCGTTTTAAGATGCCAAGTTTGTGGTAATTTGTTACAGCAGTTGTAGGAAACTAACACACCATGTAGGTTGTGACCCAGCACCTTGCAAACACTGAGTGACAATAAAATTTACTTTGGGGAAATTCTCCCCACTGAGATAATTTCATTTACTCTTAGTTTCATTGGTTAATAAGGCTTCGTATGTGGCTCTTGCAATGCAAAATGACTGTATTCCTAATAACTGTTCTTGAGTCAGTTGAATGTCTGGACTGTACAGAATCTGTATTCTGCTGACTCTCAGGGTTGGCAAGCTCCTTTTCAGACATTTGCTAGCTATTACTTGTTTTTCAAACTTTCATTGTATGCAGACAATACAATGGCAAGGAGCATATGTGCAGCCTGCCAATTTTAGGTGTATTTTAAAAGAGTTGTCATAAATTTTAAATAATAAATAGAACATTAAAGAATTCACCATAATTATTTTCATGTAAACTATAGGAATGATAATGTCTATAATCTTTCCCAAATTATTCTCCTGAAAGGTAATCTCGTCTGTGTCCACATCTCATCAGTTTCTTTCCTTTTTCATTATTTTTTAAATTTAGAAACACTTAACTTCCAGTTATAAGTTATTGGCAATGGCAGCAGATAGCTGATGGCTTTGTCGGAGTCTTTGGTGTTCAGGGTAGACCCAAATCCAGCAATTGTGAATTTCTTCACTGAAAATTTCTTTTGACATTTTGTCGAAATCTAAACTAAAAAACATATACTGTTTTAAAATTGGAAATTTGAAATCTCAGCTTGAGAGTTAAAGGCTGGGTTCCTAATCCACTCTGATTGCCTGTGGCTGTGAAAGGTATTTTTTCCTGTTCTGCTCTAGTATTTGTTTATGGTTTTAAGATTTGTCCAATATTACATCATTGGTTTTTTTTCCCTCCAACAAATGACAAAAATATTCAAGGATCAGAAAAGCTCTTGGCAGTTAAACATGGCATTCCAGCTTTGTCTTATTAAGAAATTATGGTTTTAACTTAAAATTCATGATATTGGAGGGCGTACTATAGAATCAGACTGCATTATGAACAGTTTGTGAAAATACAGTCCACCAGTTCTAGGTACATTTAAAATAATGCATTCCTCAGAGAATAAATATTGGGGGAAAACATTTTGAATGATTAAATAGTCTTTTCCTTTGCTTCTCTTTGTTTTCATTCTCTCTGCCATGTAAGCCTGTAGTTTTGGCCACAAGAGGTGGAGTCTGTTTTCTCCACACCTCAAATATGGGTTGGCATTGAACTTGCTGGTCAACAGAGTGTGTAAAGTGACCGTGCCAGTTCTGAGCTCAGCCTTCCAGAGGTTTTGTGTGTTTCTGCTCGCTCTCTTGTACCTCTTTCATTGCCATCAGAAGGGCCTGGGGAGGGTGAGAGGCACTTGGAACTAAGCCGAGTTGCCCCAGTAGCTTTAGCTGACATCCAGCCAATCCCAAGGCGTGTGCGTGAGCCCAGCTGGCTTCCACGGTTCTGCCAAGCTAATCCCCATGTGATTCCCGTCCACGAGCAGCACAGCATTGTTGCATGCCACAAAGGTTTTCGGGATTCTTTGTTCTGTGGAATAACTGGGTTGATAGATAGCTCAGTGTAGGACCGGAACGCTTCTAATTTCACTGCCTTTTCATACAGCACACCAAAAAGACATTCGGTGGCTGCGAGTCAATTATATGAGTATTTATAATTTTTATTATTTCCTTCAACGTCCAATTAAGATTCGGAGGCATATTTTTGGCCACTGCTGTTCTTGGTGAATAACACTGGGTGTGGATCGCCATTTAATAACTGACGCTTACATCACTCTTGTACTCTCGACGCACACATAGGTTAGCTCCATCGACACTGAAGCAACTTGCCGTTTCTAGTTCTGTCTTTGCTCATCAAATAATTATTAACCCAAAATGTCTGTTCTTCTGCAGTATTAGCTTTCAGTGTTCATCAGAACAAGCGTCATCACACATTTCTCCCACGTACGTGTGCATACATGTATTGCATTGTACACCAGTGGTTTTCGCCAACTGCAGGGTGAAATATTTGTTAGCACCCATTTTAATTTATTGACTTGACACCCATTTGTTTAGCGGGTGCCCTGTGCCAGGCACTGTCCTAAGTGCTTTAGGTTGCTGATTTACTTAATCCTCTTAGCAGCTCTGTGGTGGTGCTATTATCGCTGTTTTGTATGTAGGAAACTGAGGCACAGGGAGGGTCAGTACCATTCCCAACCTCATACTGCTAGCAAGTAGCAAAGTCGGGACATAGATTTAAACCTCCTGGCTCCAGAGGCCATGTTCTTAATCACTACACCTGGTAGTAATTGTTTCTCCACACTTTGTGTCGTGGTTAGCACCTAATCTCCATACGGCTGTTTGCAAAGGACCTTCTCTGGTAGCTTGTTCTGCTTTCTTGCCAAACGTGATATTGACCAGTATACATAGCTGGCTTTCCAAGCTCCTTGGCAATAGTGTGACTTGTTTTACTATAGAGAGTGGCACTTTAAATGATGTCTCTGTCCTTTTGGTCTCCTGTGCCTTAGCACAGTTGGAAATTTCTTAATGGAAAGTAATATTTTGTAGTTGCTCTAGAAAACCTTTGTTGGCTTCCCAGGAAGGTTGTTGTGCTGAGTTTAAAAATGAGGGTAAGGCTTGAGTTGCTTCATAACCCTCCATGATAAAGTTTTATAACATAATGTTTCATAACTAGAGACAAGGGATAAATAGACAGATGGTCTTATGTAATCTAATTTTCAGACTCAGATCTGACTCATCCCAGCCCATATAGTACGTACTTTATGTTGGCAGTTACGTTCTGGTGATCATTTACATTTATGACATTATCCCACATCGTATATTTGTATTATTTCTTTTGTACTTCAGTATGCTACACTGGAATGTGTGTGTGTGTGTGTGCGCACACACACATGTGTCAACTGGGAGTAAAACGGTGCGTGTTTGAGAGACAGCAGAAGGTCAAAAAGTTCGTGGATTCAAGCCAGATTCCCTGGGTTCAAATTTCAAATCCAACACTTAAAAATTATGTGACCATAAGCTATATACTTAATCCCTCTGCAACTCGGTTTCCTCATTTCTAGGATGGGGATAGTAATAATAATACCTACCTCTTGGGATCAATCTGAAGATTAAATGTATTCACTTGAAGCAGTATGTGGCATTTAAGAAGTGCTTGGTGAATATTTGCCATCTAACAAGTAAAAATATATGTATAACAAAGATGAAATACAGATTGACTGGAAATATTAGCGTGCAAATATAAAGAAGAATTGTACTCTGTTAACTGACTGTATGTAATTTTAATTGTGCATATGTAACTTTTAAGGGTATAATGGTTATTAAGAACTGAATTGGATTTTTTTAAAAACCATAATCATCAACCTAACATTGCGAATTTGTGACCTGTATATAAACAGAGTCGTCTCCTCACCTTTTCTGCTGAAGTCAGCAAATGACCAAGGGACCACCACCAGGCTACTGTTTTTCCACAACCAATTACCCCAAAACTTAGTGGCTTAAAATGACCTTTTTACTTTGCTTGAAATTTTATGGATAAGGGATTTGGGAAGGGCTCAGTTAGATGGTTCTTGTTTGCCCTCTCTCAAGAAGTTGCAGCCAGCACTTGGATGGGGCTGGATCATCTGAGGCGTGACTGGGCTGCACCTTCAAGGTGGCTCTTAGGGTGGCTGGCAGTGGGTGCTGGCTGTCACCTCTGAGTTCAGCTGAGGCTGTTGATCAGAGTGCCTGGACATGGCCTCCCTAGCATGGCAGTCTTAGGGGAGTTTGACATATCACACAGTGGCTGGCTTCCCCCAGAGTGAGCATCCTGAAAGGACCATCTTTAGAAGTTACATAGCATCACTTCCACCACGTTCTGTAAACTGAAGCTGTTACAAACCTGCCCAGATTCAAGGGAGAGGACATGGACCCTTGACTTCTCAGTGGAAGGAATGTCAAAGAATTTGGGGGCCAGCCATGTTTTTAAATAGCCACAGACCACCTGATAGAATTCCAGCAACTGCCTAAGATCAGCAGAAACATTGCTCTTCAGTGTGTGTGTCTAGATCATTCAATCCCAGGTTCTTTTCCTTTTTTTCTTAAAGGGCTAATGTTTTAACCTTTGAGCAATTGACAGAGATGTATCCTGGGCTTTTCAAAATACAAATAGCCCAGGGCCAGAACAAAGAGAACTTGGAAGCCAGCTAAAACTTTGAAAGAGTGTCAAGAATCCTGTGAAGTTTCTTGAGTCATTGATAGCAACGCCCATCTCGCTCAGGGCTTGGAGAGCTCACTAGCCCTGCAACCGCAGGGCACTGAAATAGCTGCCTGAATGGACAGCCTCAGCCTCCGTTTAAGGACAAGTGATGTTCAGACACTGATGCTCAGTACTTAGGCTTAGGATGTGAACTGCTGTCTCCTGGTCCTGTTGCTTTTCTGAGTGACTTTTGGACCTAACTCTGGAGAAAAATTCCGTCTTCCCACTGTGCTCTGTGTTGTGCCCCATCACACACTTCCGCCCTTCAGTGGGCACCTCCTCTGTGAAGAGCTTCCCTGGCTCTGAGTGTTAAAGTGCCCCTTGGTTGAGTACTCTGTTTTAGGGGCTGTGAGGGACCTGAGTCCCAAATATGAGGGCACCACCCACGTAAAACAGGCCAGAAAGCCGCTGCTGTAAGAGATTATTCTTAGCTGAATCCATATGGAATTAGGCCAAAATCTACAGCTGGGTGAATTCTGTTTTTTACATTTAGAACTAGTTTGCTTTTTGAAAGTTGACATTGTCCATGGGACAAGTATATTTGGTATCTCCCATTGCTGTGGACTGGGGGCAACTCTGATGAGTTTCTTTGGGCCAAAAAACAGAAGTCCTCTAGTCCCTCTGGCAAGGCAAATAAGGAGGATTCAGTGTGGAGGTTTCCTGAGTCTCACAATTGAGGTGAGAAGAATCACAAATAGGTTTGGTTTACTTTCTTTTAAAAGACCATTTTCCACAGTTAATAGCATTCCTCCAGCATCCTGGTCTCCCTCCCACATTGTAGCTTGTTCTCATTTTTAAAAAAAATTATATTTATTGGAGTGACATAAGATTAATAAGATTATATAGATTTCAAGTGTACATTTCTATGATACATGATCTATATATTGCATTGTGTGCCCACCACCCATAGTAAAGTCATCTTCAATCACCATACATTTGGTTCCCTTTACCCTTTACTACTCCCTCGTCCCCCTCTCCTCTGGTAGCCACCAAACTGTGTTTGTGAGTAAAAAAACATTTCCTATAGTTAAGAACGTCCATCCAGTATCCTGGTCTTTCTCCCACTTTGTAGCTTGTTTTCCTTTTAAGATGCTTTCCTGGACTGAGTCATTTCCATGTGCATGCTGGGCACCAGCCCGGTAGGGCACCTGACTCTTCCATAGGCTGCGTTTCTGTGAACACAAGCCAGGCAACCAAGAGGCAAGGCCTGGATCCTGGCCTCCTGCCACCCGCTGCTTTTGGTAGGAGCAGCCTTAGGGAGTTAGAGCTCATCGCAGCTCACTTTTCTGGTACTCAGAGTTCTGAAACTTTCACTCAGCAGCATTCCCTTACAGCTACCTTTGGACCAAGAATTGAAATTGTTCAAACTCCACAGGCCTGAGCTTTGGATGTGAGTTTGAGTCTTACTGGCTTTGCAGTCTCCTGGCCAATCACGAAGACGCCTTCATTAAAAACAAAGGAGATAAGAATAAGCTAAAGTTTTCTTGCACATCGACAAGATCTTCAAAGCAGTATTTCAAAAAGTGCTATTGACTCAGAACAGATGGAGTGCACTTCCCTGAAAAAGACAAGAGTGTCTAAAAGAAGCAGGAAGCGAAGCTCTTGCAGACCAGCGTCTTTGGGTTTGCCAAACTCCAGCCTCGTTCCAAACACCATCAAGCTGTATCCTGCCTCCCCCGCTCACCTGCCTACTCGAACTCACACTGACACGCAGCCTTTCAAAGAGACCGGACTTAACCCATATGGGCTAACCTCACACTTCAAACCTGGATGCGATCCTCAGACTCTTTTCATTACCAAAATGCTTTCAGTTCAGAGTAAATCTTTAATTTTACTTGTTAAATTGTGGCAACATATACATAATGTAATATTTACCCTTTTAATGAATTTCGAGTGTCCAGTTAAGCGTTAAGTAGATTCGCATTTTTGTGCAGCCATCGCCGCCTTCCGTCTCTAGAACTCTTTTTATCTTCTCAAACGGAAACTCCATACTCATTACCCCACAATTGCTCACTCCCCTCTCCCTAATCCCCGGCCATGACCATTCTACTTTCCGTCTCTAAGAATTTGACAACTCAAATGACTGGAATCATACAGTGTTTTTCCTTTGTGACTGGCTTATTTCACTCAGCACAATATCTTCCAACTCATTCATGCAGTAGCATGCGTCAGAACTTTTTTCCTCTTTAAGGCTGAATAGTATTCCATTGTGTGTACCTATTACATTTTCCTCACCCATTCATACACTGATGGACACTTGGGTTGCCTCTGCCTTTTGACTATCATGAAGAATGCTGATGTGAATGTAGGTATACATACATCTCTTTGAGATACCTGGAAGTGGAATTGCCAGGTAATACAATTCTATTTTTAATTTTTTTGAGGAAAATGACCACACTATTTTCCATAGTGGCTGCATCCTTTTACACTCTCACCAGCAGTACATAAAGGTTACAATTTTTCACATATTTTCTAAAACATATTATTTTCTACTTAAAAAAAATAGTCATCTGAATGGTGCGAAGTGGGATCTCATTGTGATTCTGATTTGCGTTTATGTCCCAGATGGTCAGTGATGTCGAGCACCTTTGCATGCGCTTATTGGCTATTTGTTACATCCTCTTGGGAGTGTCTGTTTAAGTCCTTTTCCCATTTCCAAATCAGGTTAGTTTCTTTGTTGTTGAGTTATAAGAGTGTGATATATTCTCAATATTAATCCTTTATCAGATATATGATTTGCAAATATTTTCTCCCATTCCTTGGCTTGCCTCTCCATTCTGTTGATAGTATCCTTTGATGTACAAACTTTAAAAATTTTAATGAAATCTAACTTACTTATTTCTTCCTTTTGTTGTCTGTGCCTTTGGTGTCATATCCAAGAAATCATTGCCAAATCCAATGTCATGAAGCTTTTTCTTATGTTTTCTTCTAAGAGTTGTGTAGTTTCAGTTCTTATGTTTAGGTCTTTGATCCATTTTGAATTAATGTTTACCTATGGCTATAAGGGTTCAAGTTCACTCTTTTGCAGGTGGATATCCAATTTTCCAAGCTCCATTTGTTGAAAAAACTGCCCTTTTCCAATTGATTCTCATAGTTCCTTTCCTGAAAATCACTTGATTATATGGGAACTTTTATTTCTGTGCTCCTAAAGTAATTCTTGACTCATTAAATTGTGTTGATCACCACAGAATTGCCTCCTGCTCCTTCAGACCAGAGGTGGCACACTGAGGCCCCGAGGATGCCTAGAATTCTTGTCACCTCACAATCGGTTCAGTTACCCATGAGTAGCTTTGGGGGGCATGGTAGTTCTTCCTGTATAAAAGATTTATACTGTGCTTTCCAGGTGAATGGGTTAACACATCCCTGAAATGCTAGTGGGCTGAGCTAAGAGGGAGGGTAATGAACAGGCCATTAAATATTGATGAGTGTTAGAAAGTAGGAAACATTCAGTGCTTTCACAGTGTGTAAGAGTTGGAGTTCAGAGGGCCTTCCTTGACCAAGTGAAGTCCAGGCTGAAAGCTGATGGACAGTAGGAGTTGCTTTGGTGAAGACGTGGAGAAGGACGTATCAGGCAAGGGAATGGTATGTTCTCAAGTCTTATCTGGTCTTCTGAATACGCTTTGACAATATTGAGAACCACAGAGAATTAAAATGATGTTTCCTGTGTGTCTCCTTCCTTAGACCTGAAGTTCCTTGAGGCAAGGGGGAATACTGTGTGGTATTCCCCCTTGTACATCCAAGACGTAGCACCGGACCACCTGCCTGCAGTGGGAGTTCAGTACATGTTATTTTATACGACCAATGAACACTGAGCCTGTACCTTTGGTTTCTGACAGCTTCTAAGCTGGACATCACCTTCCAATGAAACATTTTCCTGTGGAGTTGCTGATTTTGTCTTCATACCTACCTTGTGAGATAGGCATTGCTATCTTGTTTAGAGATAAGAAAACCACGTCATACAGAAAATAAATAATTCCTCCACAATCATATAGCTAGTGAGTGGAGAAGTTAGAATTCATTTGAACCCAGACCCAATTAGCATCCAAAGTCATGTTCTTATAATGATCTCATGCTGCTTTGTTTTAGGTCCAGAATTCTGGGTAGGGAAACCAACCTTCGCTGAGTGCCTAGATATCATACTAGCCACTTGACATGTGTTATAATAGTAGCTAACTTTTACCAAGCACTCAGTACATACCTGGCTATTGCAAACACATTGCCTGTCTTCTTTCTGTAATGGTCATTTTACGATGAGCAATATTGAAGCACAAAGAGTCAGGATCTGACCCAGCAGGCCGGCTGGGAGACAGAGCCCCCTACGGTATGCTGGGCTGCACCCCCTGAGTCCTCCAGGACTGCCCCTAGGGAGGGAGCAGTTATTATTATCTGTGTTTTTAAGAGGAGAGAACTCAGAAGAGTTGATATTTACCAGTATGTCTTTGCTCTTGGTTTTAAGGCATTTGTATTATTTGGAACGATCTCTTCTTTCTCCCTTGTCAGTCCCTCATCTGCCTCCAAGTAATTAGAAAACTCACTTGCTATCGGGCAGAATCTCTTAAGAAATTCTCTCTCAAGCAGAGGCTGTGTCATTTAAGCCACCCATCCTCCTCCGACATCTTAGTTGTTTGATGTTCTTTCTGCCTCTGGAGGGTTGATTAAGAACCCCAGCAAAGAGAGAAGCTTCTGAGCCTCTAAGCTCGGAAAGGGTCCCTTGACCCCAGGAACCCCAGCGGCTGGGTCAGGCACAGCGACCATGATTTATAGACCAATAAACAGGGCCTCGCCAAACCACGCTTCCTTGCTTTCAGTGGAGCCAATGATGAACTTTCTGAGTGTAAAAGCTACTTTTTGTAAAAATGTTTTGTGCGGACTATTGAGAAAAGCCTCAGTTAGTATTTGGGGTGAGGGTGGGCGTTACTGGGACTAAGAATGAGGGTTAACATGAAGAAATTAAACAAAAAAAAATCGAGACTCAAAATCCTCACAGGCACAAACACCATTCTGACTTACGAGGTTGGACCCGTCAAAGGCTGTGTTCGTTTTGTTCCCTACAAACCACGTTTGCAGACAGTGACTGCTGGCTCACATAAAAATTACACACGTAGGAAATGAGATTCTCCTCCCCTCTGCCTTCCTCCCCCCTCAGGTCCCCCCCAACACTATCTCCACCCCCAAACAAACTTTTTTGAGTTACATGATGCAATGTGATTTTTTTTTTTCTGGGCAGAGAAGCAGCAGTTGTTTCTCTCTCAACTAATTTTTGTTCCAAGACCTCACAAGGCGTGAGTAGAATAACTTCCTGAGTGAAGAAAGTGTCTGCATCTAAAGATACACAAATCCAAGAAACGTAATGGGAGCAGGGCGGAGACTAGAGGGATGGAAAGCAGAAGAAAGCTTTTCCTGCTACAGGGGAATCAGAAACCAAGGCCTTCGTTTCTCTCTTTCTCTTTCTTTCCCTCCCTCCCTCCCTCCCTCCCTCTCACTATCCCTTATATCTTTAAGAACTCTATACACTTTAAATAAGTTCAGCTTTCTTCAGCTTGAGAAAATTTCTAAGGCATCCTTTTCTTTGAAAGATCTCAGTTGCTGTGGTAGTTGGGATATGGAAGATTCTTAGGAGATGTTATTCCAATAAATTCTAGTCTGACGTCTTCAATTGTTAAATTACAAATTCTATTAAGGCATATTTCTCTCCCGTCTCAACTCCAGCAAGTTTTTCTTATGTAAAATACTCAGATTACACACAAGTGAGCCCTAAAGTGGAGACGGCTGGAGGAGGGTAGATAAGGGTTCGGCGTCACATCCAGAAAATTCCTATAGCCATGAACCTTAGGGGCGTGCAATTAGCAGCCTTCCCAGGAAGGTTATACATCATGTCCAGGACTTTACATTAAAATGACTTTTTACTTGAGTCATTTGTTAGTCCATTACCAGTTCTCATATCAGATTGCATTTCATCTTGTATTAAATCAAGGTAATCTGGCATGTAAAAATAGGCTCCTTCATTTCACTTCCAACTCTGGGCAAGAGTGGAGATTCCCACAGCACTTTGCTTCACACTCCTCCAGGAAGCCCAGAGAACTGCTACCCTTCGCAGAAAGTATTCTTTGTCGATTGAATCTCAGATTCTCCCGAAGACATGGAATGAGCAAATGAAGGCCTTGTCGTATGCTAAATACTGATCGTGGAACAGCCACAGTCCTGAGAGGATCTGAACTTGAGTGACTGACTCCTGTTGCTAATCCTGCAGTCACCGCAGACACAAATGCAGGAGACCCAGAACTAACTACAAAGGAGCAGAGAAAACCTGCGTTAAAAAGCCACATCCTTGCACTTCGGGGCTCACTGGCTTGCTCTTACATGATGACTAGCTCCATTTCCAAGCTGCGTGTCCTTTTATGGGGGCTCAGGGGGAGGGCTGGTTAATTACCAAGACTTCCCTGGTAGGAAAACTGAGCCTTCATATAATTCACTCTATTTATTGCTCGAAGGTACTGTTAGGTTTTCGTGCCACCCATGACAGGAGTGGCTGCAGTGTTGGCGTAAAATCCCACCCTCCACAGGCCGGGACCACACGTGTCCCATCAATCATGTTTCTAATGCTCTTCCCCGGTACCCTTGTGTTTCCAAACGCTTAATGCACCTATGGGTAAATGATTTCTTTCCACTACTGCTTAAAGTGCCAGAAGGCAAGAGAAACTTAAACAGACCTAAGATCAACATTGTGAGTTTACTTGGCCTCCCCATCTAGCAACACGGCCATAAATTTCTTCGGCTTCTTAGTTAGGAATTTAAAAGGCCTATAGTCTTGGCAAGGTTTATATAACAATGTTTCTTCTGTATGGATTATAAACTTGCAGAGTCCCAAGCAGTGGTGGGGTATCGTATTTGGTCAATGGGTCAACCTAAGAGGCCAGCAGAAAAACTCAATACCGTGTCCAGCCAGGCACTTTTTCCAGGTTTGGCTTAGTGGATGGAAACAGCGTGGTCAGCTCCATCTCTGCCAGGGTCAGGAGCCCAGGTCTTGTGGGCTTCACTATAGTAGAGGCTCATCTTCTGTGGCCCTTGCAGAGCCGGGGGCCCTCGGCAACGCCGTAGCTGGCAGCGTCCTTGAGGAATGCTCTGTCAGGACGCTGTTAAGTTCCAGCTCTGTAAGGCTCTCTCAGACAGCCGCTCCGCAGAGAGCAGGAATCAGTGCCTGTTTGTGCCGAGGGTGGCCCTGGGAGGCCTGGGGTTCATCAGCCAGTCAAGTGTGCTTGATTCTATCAAAGGAGCCTTTGTGATAAGACAGCACTCCTCCTTCTCTGCCTGACCGCATTTTCCTCTTCAGAATGACCTGCTGTGAAAGTTACATATGCACGCCTCTATTCCCGGGTGCCGGGTAGCTGGAATGGGGCATTCTTTAACGAGACTGGTGTGTGGATCCGGCAAGTGACTTAGCTCCGGGATCAATGCAGATGCCCCTCCCTAAAGCCAGAGAGCGTCTCCTTCCTGAGAACTGGTCTCCTCCGAATGAAGCTCTTCTCTGAAAACCAGTACCATGTTTTCTGCCTCTGAAGGGGTCACTCAGTGGAACAGTAAGCCTTAACATTGAACACGACTCCTCAAGTGCCCAGAGCTCTGTGTTAGAAGCTGAAGGCCAAAAGGCGTGAACACTGGCCAGCAATGGATGGGCTCTGCCACCCAGCCATGGCAGCAATGAGTACGTGCACGGAAGGCCCTTATCGTTCCCTGCTGCAGGGGACATACAAAACCACGGAACTTTACTCCGACTCAGGGACGTCTAAGTGTTACTCTGGGCTAGGAAAATTGTGACGATAGCTGTCATATCTCTAATTCAGCATCCAAAATGCTCTGCAAAAGAAGTTTCCAGTCGGCAAGGCTGACCAGCAAGGAGGGAAGGCTAGGAAGTTCTTGGACTGAAAAACAGGAGGCTAACATTTCATTTTACCAAGGCTTACCTTACTGGAAGGGAACTCAAACATAAAGATAGGAAAATGATGCTGAAGTCCAATTGGAAGTCACTGGTTTATAGTATTTGGACAGAATGAGACGTGGCAGGGGAGAAATGACAGGCATTGAGGGAATGCCTCGTCACACAGGTGTTTCTGGTTTGTTCGCACATAATTCAAGGCCCAGACAGTATTCAGTTAAGTGGAAAGGCTTCCATTAAAAATTGATTTAAGGACACTCTCTAAGTCTATGCATCATCAACCTCTGAAACTCATCGCCTGGGGTACTATTTAGGCCAAAGTTTAAAAAAAATTAATAGGACTGCAGTTAAATCAGTAATTTTCAAACTTCTTAAAATGATGGAACTTTTAAAACATGAAATCTTAAACAAAAATTATACTATATAAAACAGATAAAAGTGGAATGTTTTGGTAGCGAGGGACCCATTGGCCTCCTCTGTGCCCCTTGAAACATGTGTGGCTCCATAGAAAAGTGTGAAAATTAGTGTTTTAAGTAAGTAGATTTTAAAAAGATTTTTAAAATTTATTTTTAGAGAGAGGGGAAGGTGGGGAGAAAGAGAGGGAGAGAAACATCCATGTTAAAGAGAAACACATCTATTGGTTCCCTCTCCCATGTGCCCTGACTGGGAATCGAACCAGCAACTCTTCCCGCTATAGGATGGCACCTAAACAACTGAGCCATGCTGGTCAGGGCTTAAGTAACTGTTTTTAAAACTTAATCAGTATGGATGCATTGGACCAGGTATCCTCAGGAAACTTGTTCCCAAGGGGGAAAAGACAATTACAGTCTCAGTATTTTTGGAGACAGGGCTCTGGGCTTGGTTTTGCCATGAATGATGACTTTAGGAGCAAAATTAAATGCCACCAGTTGCCATCATTTTCCACTTGCCTCCCATCTAATAGGAAAGTTACTCTGTGCAACAACACCCCAATTGAATGAAAAATGTGGAGATTCCATTTTCTCAAGTCTCTCCTGGGCCAGGAATACCTGTTACAGCCACACTGTAGTCCAGAATTTGCTGTTTAGGTGTTAGCAGTCTGAAAGGTATTGGCAAAATGGGCCTCATCACAATTTTGCATATTGAAAATGTTAATAATAATTTCTTCAGTGTGCTCGCAAAATTATTCTCATCAGAATTTAAGTTTGGTCCCCAGAGACTGTTAGCAAAAACAAAGAGGACATTTAAGACCATCTTTTGACTTCCTGCATGTGTCATCCCTTGCTGAGGATGGCGTGCGTGTCTAACTTCCCAATTTGGGATGCGGTTAAAAGGACTTGGTTTCAAATCAGATCCCTGTGTCCCATGCCAGGCCTTGGTTGTGTTTGTGATGCCTTACTCACCTTGCCTTCTGTTCCATTGGTGAAGCCAGCACCTCTGGAAGCCAAGTTCCTGGGGACTTTGAAAGTGCAGCGTTAGCCCTGGAACTGGATTCGCTGGAAATGAAATAAACAGGTTAGCGAAGGGGTACAAATATCATTAAAAGGTCTATAAATTTAGTATGGATATTCACTTCCAAATACATTGGGAATCACCTACCTCTCCAAAGGTAGATAGGCTTGGATAAGATGACTCTGCCTTAGAGAATTGCGTGGTTCTTTTACATTTAAATTTTGTTCAACTTAGGAAGAATTGACAATTAAGATATGTAATGAATTTCCATTTAATATGGAAATTTGATTCCAAAGTCACTGTTTAAGACAGGAAGTGTATGTAGTCCAATCATCTTCGAAAACCCCTTGTCATGCATATGAAGTATAGTAATATGCATGTCTCAAAGTTTCATCGTGTAGTGAAACACAATATATTATAAAGATTACATATGCAAGAAACAATTTTATAATGTCCCTAAATTCACAAAACGGTGGACTCCGCTGAGTGTGTGTGGCCTCCTCTGGCAGGCACGCCTCTGGGTCGGCCACGCCGGCCTCGAGGCCGGTCCTGAGTAATCCCGTGTAATCCCGTGTAATCCCGTATCCACCGACCGCCCCGCCCAGAGTGTGTTTAGCCATCACCAGTCCTAGTTTTCATGCTCCCGTTTCTTTGCGGTATCTTGTTGCTTCCTGGCCTCTATTTATTTTACCTAAGATGAAAGGTAAGAGGATTGACATCCTTTATTTAGATTAGTCATCATTTTTTAATACTTTCTTCTGATATGAAGGGTTAGTTTGAAAAAAGGAGAAAAAGACTCAACATCAGCCTTGTGAAATGAAAATGAACATGTTTGCACAAAATTAGAAGTAGATTAACACCAATTTTGAGGGGCTTTCCCCAACATTTGGGGGGAAGGTGGGGTGGGGAGACACCCCTTCCGCACTTACTGGATTTAGATGCGATTAAAATCATAATGCTGAAAATAGTCAGATCACCAATTGTTCTCCTAATACACCAGTTAGGAAGAATTATTTGAAATCTCAGGTGAGCTTTTGCTTCTTAAATCTTGAGAACAGGTGGTTCGAATGACCAAAGTACATGCCACCCAGTATTCCTGTCGGCTCTTAGAACCAACATCTCCATATTTCTGTTGCTCAAAAAAAAAAAAAAAAAAAAAAAAAAAAAAAAATAAA
>PVKM010006522.1:0-43996 GCA_004027735.1 Carollia perspicillata | reverse complement strand
CTTTATTTTTTTTCGGAATTAAATATAAATGTAATAATATTGTAGTCTAGTGTATCTGACTTTTCTACTTGACATAATGCTCTTGAGATTTACCCATGTGGTCATCTGTGTCAGTAATTCATTCCTTTCATGGCTTAGTAGGATTCCATGTATAGATTATCACTGTTTATTCATTCACTGACTGATTGACGTCTGAGCTGTTTCCAGTTTTGGTATTGTGAATAAAACAGCTATCATTATTATGTATAAGAGTTTGGGTGGGCATATTTTAGGTAAATATCTAGAAAGAGGATTTCTTGGTTACATGATAAATATATATTTAACTTGATTAAAAATTTATCAGTGTTTTCCAAAGTGGTTGTATAATGTAAATTTTCACCAGCAAAGAATGAGAATTCTGGTTTCTTTGCATCCTTACCAATAAAAATATTGTTGGTCTTTAAAATTTTGCCATTCTAGTGGTTATGTTGTGGTATCATCTTGTATTTTAATTTGCATTTCCTGAATGACTAGTAATGTTGAACTTTCTCTCATGAGCTGTTTACCATCCTTATTTTTTATATTTATGTATTTATTTATTTACTTTTAATAGCTTATTTTTATTGTATTTTTTCCACTACCATTTATCGCCCTTACACCCTCTTCTACCTCCATCCATCCTGCTCCCTGCCCCAGTCTCCACCCTGCTGTCCATGCCCATAAGTCCTTTTTCATTTTTGCTCCATCTTAGGCTGGGAAGGTTAAATCTTTTGCTTTTCTTGTTTTTGTTTTTATGTTTGTTTCCTTTTTCTTATTGAATTGTTAAAGTTCACTCTAATTCTATTAAAAGTCCTCAATTGGGAAGTAAATTGCATTTATGTTCTCCCAGGATATGATTTGCCTTTTCATTTTCTAACAGTGTCTTTCAAAGGGCAGAAATTTAAAGTTCTGATTTATCAAATCAGATTACCAAATTTTTCTTGATGTTAATTTTCCTGTGCCCTGAGGATTTTTTCTTTAAATCTAAGTTCACAGATAGGTTTTGTTATGTTTTCTTCAGGAAGTTTTATACTTTAAACTCTTATATTTAGATCTTTGATCTATTTTGAGTTTTTTTTATGGTGTGAAGTTGAATTTTGTTTTTTTTTAAAATTTTTACGTTTTATCAAAGGACTTTATAGGTTGAATTTTAAATGCAGCTCGCTGGGACTCTGAGATTGCATTATGTATGTAGATCAATTCAGAAAGAATGAACATCTTAATAGCATTGGGTCTTCTTGTTCATGAAATGGTATATGTCTTCATTTATTTGGGTTTAAAATTTTTTTCTCATCAGAGTTGTCCAGTTTTCCATGTGTTCACTGCCCAATTGTTTGTTAATTATATATGGAAATGCAATTGATTTTTGTTGCTGGTCTTATATTTTGCAACCTACAAATTCCCTTATGAGTTGTAGTAGGGTTTTGGTAGGTTCCTTAGAATTGTATCATGCCAATTATAAAGAAACAGAGTTTTCTTTATTTTTCCTCCCCAATTTAGTCCTTTATTTGTCTTGCCTTATTACGATGGTTAGATGCACTATTGAATAGAAGTAGTGAGGATAGATGTTCGTGCTTTTTTCCTCAATGGACACATTTCTTCCTTCATAACTGTGTCTGATGTTAACTGCAAGATTTTAGTAGGTGCACTTTATGCAGTTGAAGAAGTTTCTTCTAGTCACAGTTGACAGAGGGCTTTTTTAAAAACCGTGAACAAGTGTAGAATTTTGTCAAATGCTTATTCTGCATTAATTTGAGGTGATCATATGGCTTTTCTTTGTAAACTTATTAATGTAGCTAATTACTCAGATTGTTTTTAATGTTAAGCCAATCTTAAATCTCTGGGATACACCTCACTCATGATGATGTATTATCCTTTTTTTCTCTTGATGGATTTGGTTTGTGAAAATTTTGTTAAGGATTCTTTCAACTATGTTGTGTTGGTTTCCTGTTGCCTCTGTAACACATTACCATAAATTTAGTGGCTTAAAACACACATTCATTGTCTTACAGTTCTGTAGGTCAGAAGTCCAAAAGCCACTTCACTGGGCTAAAGTCAAGGTGTTGACGGGCCTGGTTCCTTCTGGAGGCTCTGAAGGGAGAATCTCTTTCCTTGACTTTTCCTGATTCTTGTGGCTCCTTCCTCCATCTTCAAAGCACATCGCTGAAATCTCTGCTTCTGTCACATATTGCCACCTCCTCTAGTTATGACTCCTCCTGCACCCTTCGACTGGATCAGGACCAACTGGATAATCTAAAATATTCTCCCCACATTGGGATCCTTTCTTTAATCACACCTGCAAAGTTGCTTTTACATGTAAGGTAATATTCACGGGTTCCAGGGATTAGGGCGTGGCCATACGGGAGGGGGCATTATCCTACCTACAACATATGTTTATGAGAGTATCTAGTTATGTTTTTTTGGTAGAGTTTTATATAGTTTTGGTATTGTGGTGATTCTGTCCTTGTCAAATCAGTTGAGACATATTCCCTCTTATTCTGTTTTCTAAAAGGGTGTGGATCGATCTGGTATAATTTCTTCCTGAAGGGCTTAGAAGAATTTATCAGTGAATCCATCTACTCCTCAGCAAATTCTTTCCTGAACCTCCAATCTGGATCAGGGCCTCCAGTTACACATTTTAAAACACTCCATATCTTTTCCTCAGAGCACTCAACACAATTTATAATGATATATGCATTTGTGTGATTATTGGATTTATGTCTCTCTACCAGAGTATAAGCAGGGAGTATGCCTGTCCCCACTGATGAATCCTCAGAATCTATGTAGGCACATGTTAGTTATTTAATACATGTTTTTCAGTGAATGAATTCCTGTAATCTTGTAATAAAAATTCTTTCTCCACTTTTTAATTTTTTTAGTTTTTATTTTTTAAAAGAATTTAATGATATTTTTTTCATTGACATTTAGTCCCCTTAGAGCCCTCTCTCACACAGCCCCATAATTGCCACACTGTTGTCCATGTCCATGAGTCCTTTTTCCTTTTTTTCAATCCCCTCACCCCTTTAGCTGTCATCCTGTTCTCCATCTATGAGTCTGTTTTGCTTGTTAGTTTAGTTTGTTCATTAGATTCCACATAAGTGAAATCATATAGTATTTGTCTTTCTCCAACTGGCTTATTTTAGTTAGCATAATGTCCTCCAGGTCCAACTGGCTTATTTTACTTAGCACAAAGTATAAGATTTTCTTCTTTTGTAGGGCCAAATAATATTCCATTGTGTAAATGTCCCATAATTGTTTTATCTGCTTATCTGCTGATGGACACTTGGACTGCTTCCACAACCTGGTGATTGTAAATAATGCTGCAATGAACATAGGGGTGCTTATATTCTTTCAAATTAGTGTTTTGGGTTCCTTCAGATATAGTCCCAGAAGTGGGATCACTGGGTTAAAAGGCAGATCCATTTGTAATTTTTTGAGGGTATCTCCATACTGCTTTCTACCATAGTTAAACCAGTCTGCATTCCCACCAACAATGCAAAAGGGTTCCCCTTTCTCCACATCCTCACCAGCACTTGTTGTTTGCTGATTTATTGATGATGGCCATTCTGACAGGTGTGGGATACCATCTCGTTGTGGTTTTAATTTGCACTTCTCTACGATTAGTGAGGTTGAGCATCTTTTCACATGTGTATTGGCCATGTGTGTGTTCTCTTTGGAGAAGTGCCTATTCAGGTCCTTTGCCTATTTTTTAATTGGGTTGTTAGTTTTTTGGTGTTGAGTTTTGTAAGTTCTTCATAAATTTTGTATATTAACCTCTTGTAAGATATATCGGCGAACATGTTCTCCCATTCTGTGGCTTACTCACTCAATCTGATAAGTGTAGATTATATTGTTTGAAATAGTTTCCAGTCTTCTGGGAAGTATCCCCTAGTGGAGTCTGTGAAGGAAACAAAGTCCTTGTATATCATTCTCTGCTCTGCTATTTATGAAATGACATAGATTTGAAATGAAAGACATGTTGCGTCACCCAGTCCACTACGCCAGGCCAGGCTTCTTTCTTTCCAGTACTTCATTCAGCTTGCATTGTTCAGGCATGTTAGTGTCTATAGTTGCTTACACATAGCAAAGTAGCACAAGGCCAGAGTAGAGTCCAGTTTCTCTTTAGATATGCAGTACCTAACTCCGGAAAGGTGCCCAGTAACTGCTTAACAAATGCTTGTAGAATGGAATTAAATTGATACTTTATCTAAAGTCAAGTGTTTGGCATATTGAATAGTTTCTAGTTTATTTATTGAGTTAATATTTATTATCTGCAATATATGAAGCACTGGTTACCTTATTTTTTTAAAATAAAATCAGATTCATCCATCTTCACAAATAAATACGCTGAAACACATGACACTATTGAATGCTTCGTAACTGACCTCATGCTGCCTAGCTAAAAAAATAGAAGCAATTCTCTTTTAAAATGAGAGAGAACTGTGTAGAGAATGTAAAATAGATTCCGTATTGCCTCGTCTTTTTCTAAAAGCAAATCTTAATAGACACTGTAGGCAAGCAAAAAGGACTAATGAGAAACCGAAAACTACAGGATTCATAAAATGCTTTTTATAATATAACAACTGGAAAAGTTAGAAAATGTATCAGGCTCCTCATAGAAGGAGAGACTGAAATAACCAAGGGATTTTAATTGTGTGCTCTGTATGGGCAAAATTTTATCGACAGGAAAAAATGAATACATAGTACAATATGTGCTGCATGCAGATTATTTTTAAAGAAATTCTTATGGGCAGTCCCTACATTTGGGCACTAGGATTCTTTTGTTTTTTAAAAATCTTCCTCTGAGGATGTGTTTATTGACTTTTGACAGAGAGAGATAGAGATAGAGATAGAGATAGAGATAGAGATAGAGATAGAGATAGAGATAGATAGAGAGAGAGAGAGAGAGAGAGAAATATTGACAGGGCCAGGATGAAATATACAACTTAGGTACATGCCCAACTGGGGATTGAACCTACAACCTTTTGGTTTATGGACAACACTCCAACCAATTGAGCCACCCAACCAGGGCAGGTACTAGGGTTTTTGAAGACTAATCTTAAAGAGATTGTACTAAGGTGACATTTGTGTCCTTACATTATTACTTTTCATATTTATTCTTCTCTGGAAACTGTGAGGGAAGAAGAGGAAGATTTTTTAAGCAACACTGAATAAGGCATATGGTAAAATTAAAAACTGTAAAAGCAGAGATGTGTCCACTTAAACAACCCAGAGCTATTCCACCTTCCTTTACAATCGTCCTTGGTGTGTTATTATAAAATGGTGCCATCAGTTTTAAAGAGCATTCTTATCTCAGAGCCCCCATAGGAAACTGCACAAGGGCCTCAAGAACCACAGCCTCACCACAGTCCTGGAAGTGTTCACTTCTTTGTTAATCAGAACTTCGGTGGGTCCGTCTGGGACTGTAGCCCTTTCCACTCTTGCTGTGACTGTGACACCATTTGAAATCTTTAGCGATATGTGATTCCATCCCTTGATTTTAGTTAACAGTGCTTGGAAAATCCAAATCTTTAAGTGATAATCTCAGATCACACACTATTTTTTAAAAATCCTAACCTGAGGATATGTTTATTGATCTGAGAGAGAGAGAGAGAGAAACATCGATGTGAGAGAGAAACATTGATCAGATGCCTCCTGCACATGTTCTGACCAAGATGAGGCCGTAACCTAGGTATGAGCCGTGATGGGGGATGAACCCTGCAACCTTTTGGTGTACTTCTAGGAGGGGTGTTCAACCTTTTGGAGTCTCTGGGTCACATAGGAAGAAGAAGAAATGTCTTGGGCCACATATTAAATACATTGCAACACATAATCACAAAAACTCTCATAATATTTTAAATAAATTTATGATTTGGGCGGGGCTGCATTCACAGCCATCCTGGGCTGCATGTGGCCCACAGGCTGCAGCTTGACACCCCTGCGTGGGATGACACCCCAGCCGATTGAGCCACATGGCCAGGGCTATCACACTATATTTTCAATCTGAATTCACACTGCTTATGCTGACATCATCTTGTTTTTATTTGCAATAAGGAACATTAAAGAAGAAAATGCCTCATAGTATCACCATGCAGGCTGACTTCATGGGCCATGTTCTCCATGCGTCTTTCAATGCTGTTTTTGCCGTCTTAAAACTCTTAATACTTACTGAACAGGAGACCAACATTTTCGTTTTACACTGATCTCCTTGAATTATGGAGCTGGTCCTGTCACCACCAACCCTGATAGGTTTCTCAGACATGCAGAAAGCTGGAATTGGATGAGATACTATAAAAAAGACTGCCTTGGTGTAAACACAGCATGAATTTTTGCTGTGTTTGTTCATTTTTGCTGAGCAGAGCACCTCAGGGGAATTCCAATTCTTCCTAGGCAACAGAAGTGGGGATCCCTCATGCTGCTGGCTATTATTTCATACAAAGTACCTGAAGTCCAGTACATGTCCCGGGTAGTGCAAAAGGAAAAAAACAAAAAGAGGGAGAAGCATACAAAAACAGCGAGGTACAGCAGGCAGCCCAGAGTTGTTCGTGTTGCCACAATTTTTCCAAATATCTGGCTACACTAGGACACAGGGTATAGCTAAATATTTTAACCCACTTTGTGTTAAATTCTGATATGTCAAAATAAGTACAGTCCATATGTTTCTGCATCATTTATACCTAACATTAAAAATACTATTCTTAAAGGCCTTTTAGGTCAAGAAAAATCTGAGAAGCTCATAGAAGTTTTCTTGACACCTTTATGCTAAAATTAAAAATAGAAAATTGAGGGTTTTGCCAAATATTTGAAACCAGAAAGTTGTAGAATATGGTTTGGAACTTAAAATGTGGCCAAGTGTTTTTGTTTAGCCAAGGAATCTGACTTCATGCTCCCCTGCTCTCATCTCCAGCACAAACTCTGTCACTTTCTGCACAAACGGAGCAGCTCCTTCCGGCTCTGGCTGACTTGCACTGTGTGTCCGTCAAAATCAACCAGTCACCTCCTTCAAGACTGCCTTCTGTCATAAAGCATCCTTAATGGTGGACCTAAATGGAGAGAATAAAGTGTGGTTTCAGATAGTCAGGTTACAGATAGGCAGGGTGCATTCCATTCTTATGCCTGGATTTTTGGTGATCTTGGGTGAGTCTTTATCCTGCTTGGGACCATGATTCGCTTAAATGACCTCCCGGGCTAAGGGTGTCATTTGCTCTTTGCCTTCCATTTTAGTCTCCAAGGTGCACTCATCTGAACCACAAGGGATTTTTATGTAGCAAAAGGTAGAGTCACAACTCTGCAATATTTAATGGAATTATGATGTTGTTCAACCACTGTGACATAATGATGGTATTACTTTCTTTTGAAACCATGGTGTGGGTGCCACCCACCCAAGGATAAGTTTACAAATACGTCTCCTGTATCCTCTCCTTCATCCCACATGTTTATATCCCCTCCTACTTCTTAGCACAATTCCTTGCTACAGAAAAACTTCTCAGCGCATGTTTCGGTGTGAATACAATTGAATGCAATGCTTTCAATACCATGAGTGGATGCACAGATGGATATTTTTAGAGATGGTTTCTAAGTAGTGCCAGAAACCATTTTAAGACTCTTTCTAATCCTGCCCACAATTACAAAATTTTCTGCTAAACAGAAATAAATAGGTCAAATAATCAAAGAGTGTCCAAAAATCTTATTTTATAATTTCCTCCAGAAAGGAAGCTCCAGAAGAACAGGGATATTTGTCTATTTTAACTGCTGATGTGTTCCAAGAGTTTACCATTGGAGTTTACCAGAGTTTACCAGAGATACAAGGACTCAAGAAACATATGTTGGATAACCATCATTGGGAATGGATGATGGACATTTCTAGAAGCCATAGAGTCTCAGTAAAGATGAAGGCTGCGATTTAACACCTACCTTAATTTCCTTTGCCCTCATCCCAATTAACAAAATGCTTTTTCCAAAAAACTCACAAATCTCCTACTGTTGCAAAAACATTGTTAGGTCACCTGTGGTCTCCCGACCTAGCGTATAATAGCTTTGGAAAATGTTATAATTAATAATGAAACATAATTACTTGAATTCATAATTGTTTATAGGAAAGTTCAGTAAAGAAGGGATTCAGGTTTCAGAAATATATTTTATTTTTCAACAGAGCCTAATTATATTTTTCTTTTATTTGTATAATTTAAAATTTCTCTAAAAATATTTTTTTCAATTACAATAGTCAGTATTATTTTGTATTAGTTTCAAGTGTACAGCATAGTGGTTAACACCTTATTTTATCTAACACCTTATTTTTTCTGGTACTTTTCATTTCTGAATCAGTTTATTTATACTTTATACAAAGATAGTCACTGTGGTGTCAATCAACACATTATGTTGTAATTGATGTGATAGGAGGATAAAGTTTCTTTAATTATTTTTTTAAAGATTTTATTTATCTTTAGATGGGAAGGAGAAAGGGAGAGAAATATCAATGTATGGTTGCCTTTTGTGCATCCCCTGCTGGGAGCTGGCCTGCAACCCAGGCATGTGCCCTGACTGGGAATCGAACCACGTTTCTTTGGTTCTCAGGCCCACGCTCAATCCACTGAGCTACACCAGCCAGGGCTCTTTCATGATCTTTTGACTGCAACTCCATTATTAACCTTTTCATTTATTTCCCTAAAAAAAGGAGTTTTAAAATTCAGAACAGAATTGCAGGACTGTCAAGAGTGCAACTGGATTTTCCTCCTACATTCTTATTGGTTTTTCGAATCTTAAAATAAATTTATGTCATCCAAATATGACTTCTGCCCTTACAGTAGGATTATTCGGGGTTGTATTTCAGGACGCAGTACAACAGGGACCCGGTGTTTACGGAAGGTGTACGCCACCACTGGTGAGCGCGGCCCTGACCTCCCTTGCCTAGCACAGGGCAAGCACACAGTCAGCCAGCTCTCCCCTCTGCGGCCCTGGGCCTGGAAGCCTCAGTGAGCACTGCAGCAGCTGGCCAGGCGGCTGGTGTTGGCTACTTGCCATCTTTAGCTTAGATTCTTTTCAAAATGCCACTCTGGAGAACACACCATCTAAAGTCGTTGTTGTATGACTGCAGTCTGTTTTTGTGGGGTTAGAGGCTATTAGAGAAATTCCATAGGCGTTCTGTTTTTATACAGAAGGGCCTGGAAGCTTTCTGCCACATGAGCGCCCCTAAAACGGCTCCTGCGCATGTGCTCGTTGAAAGGGTCTCCACAGTGCAATGACGATGAGCCAAGCCCAAGCGCTTGCAGCGCAGTCAGCGCTTACTCAGTATTTCGTCAGCTCTTTTGCAGTTTTAAAACCACTTTGCAGTTAGATTAGGCCATGTCACTGGTTCTCTTTTTCCCCCTGGTGCTGCGACTGTCAACTTTGTTGAGGTGGCAACGTCATAAGTTGGAGGAATCCTCGGTTTTTGTGTCACCAGAAACAAAGAGTCCCCAGAAACTTCACGGGGCCTTTATTGTGTTAAGTCGCTGAGGCTCTGGACTTCATCTAACATTAATGCACGACGTGAGTAAAATATCACCAACATGTGAATGGGAAGGATTAACCCTAAATTCAATGTCTGACTCTGAAGCCCATCACAAGCCTTGAGTGTGAACCTATGTTGTCTGCCCTAGAGACAAGGAACAAATGGCAAATACCCAAAATAAATGAAAGCAGGGATGCGAAGTTATTTGTATACCTATGCACAAAACAGCATTATTCCTAGTAGCTGAATGGTGGAAGCACCCATGTGTCTGTTGACAGATGAATGAATAACCAAATGTGGTAAACACATACAAATGATTATTATTAATCCTTGAAAAGCAATGAAATGCTGATACGTGCTATGACATGGAGTGACCTTGACATTATCCTAAGTGATATAAGCTAGTCACAAAAGGACAAGTACTGATTCCACTCACAGGAAGTACCTAGAAGAGCGAAATTCAGAGACAGACAGCAGAACGGTGGTTGCCAGTGTCGAGGGAGGAGAAACGGGGCACCGTCACTTCGGGAGCGCAGAGTCACATTAGGGGAGGATGAAAAGTTCTGGAGATGGCGGTGGTGATAATAGCACAGCAATGTTAAGGTTCTCAATACCACTGAATCGTACACTTGAAAATGGTTAGCATGGTAAACTTTATGTTATGCATATGTTGCCACAGTTAAGAAAAAAAGGAATGGAAAGGATTATTTAACTTCAGTTACAGAAAGAGCTCTCTGCTTCTTCCGCCTCGCTGGGCCAGATCAGCCTCTTGTTCCCCCGATTCTCCTTTCCCAGATCCTCCGCACAAGCTTCCCTGTAAACCTCCTCTCCAAGGCTGTTGCTTCACTTCTGGGACCCTACTGAAAACACTGGGTCTGTCTTGTTCACTGTTGTGTCTCTAGAAAACAATGCTGAGTGCTAGTCAGTACCTAGAACGCGGTAAGCACCCAAAGTTTGAAACAAGGAATGCAGAGGCGCTCTTCTTCCCCCACTTGTGTTCTCCGAAACTACCAGGAGGGGGCAGCACGGCTTTAATGAACTCCTTGACACTGGGGGAGGCACTGCTTAGGGTTTTTCCCATGGCCAAAGTCAGGCTGGGACGTAAATTATGGAATGATTTGGTGGCATTATGTCTATTTGTCATGTTGTCAACCTCCAAGAATTCAAGGAGCTACCCTAACTATCATTAGTCTTCTTTTATGACTTGTTACATGTTCATTATATATTTATCTTTTTAAATTAATCTTAAATTCATTCGTTCATTCATTCATTCAGAGTATATTTATTTAGTGCTTACTACCATCAGGAACTATTCTAGGCACTGAATGAAAAAAAAAACCTCTAAGTCCTGGCCCTCACGGAGCTTACATTCTAGTGAGGGAACGCTGCCTCCCACCTAGACAAATAAATGAGCGGGTGCATGGGATGTCGAATGGTGACGAGAGCTGCGGAGAAGAATGGATGAGAGAAGAGGACAGACAGTGGTGATTTCATTAAATGTGTTTTTTCTTTTCTGAGATTTTATCGTGTTCTTTGGTTGGAAGATATGCCTTTGTTTCTTCATTTCCCTTGACTCTCCGCATTGGTTTCTATGCATTGTGTAAAGCAGCCGGCTTTCCCAACCGTGGAGGAGGGGCCTCGTGTAGGAGAAGAATCTTTCAGTTCAATTCTGCCCTAGCTCTTGGCTGTCTCTCAAACCTTTGTGATTGTCCAAGCAACCTACTTTACTTTTGGTGGTTCCCAGTAGTTAGGACTGCGCCAAGACCTGCCGGTGTCTCGTAGGGGAGGATCTCAGTCAGCATCGAGATTCAGGTTGATTGGAAGCCAGACTCAGGCAGGAGGTTTTGAAGTGTGCAAATATAGACAGTCTGGTAGGACCGGGAGTGTAAGCCCACTGGCCACCAGAGCCAGCTGATCTAGAGGTATCTCCTAAGTGGCAGCCACAAAAATCAAGGCACCAGACGAGAATTCCATTTAAACAAGCAGCAAAATTTTGTAAAATATTTCCCAATATCCCATTCAGTATCCCACCTGCCTTCAATCTTGTTTTATTCTCCCCAGATCTATAACTTCTCCCCATAATGGTTTGTCCTGAGGATTTATTTGCTCCTGTCCCTACATTGAGTAGCTCTGTTTTTTCCCCCACATATAAACCAAATCTAGTTTTTCTGTGTACTTTAATTTTGTACCAACAATGTGTACTAGTTTTGTGAATTATGTGTGTGAGTAATAGTGCGAGAGTCTATAGAACGCACATGTATCATTTTACAATGGCAAAACTAAGGGGGGAATGATTGAGACTACAGGTAATCTTTTAAAACCCAATGTCCAGAAGAGTAGCCACGTGTCACAGGAGCTGGGAAGCCATAAGGCATCTACTGTCCCCATCCAGCTCTTTCTGGGTCTACTTCTGCCTTCTTCCCTACACAACCTCCTATATTCCTCACCTGGCTAACTTGCTTTCTTAGTCAGCATCCTAGTTGCTGCTGTCCATACTGCAATGGACTCAATGTGTCCCAACAAAATTCACGTGTTGAAACTTAACCCCCAAGGTTAGGTGGTGGGGTCTCTGGGAGGTGATTAGGTCACAAGGGTAGAACCCTCATGAGTGGAATTAGTGCCCTTATAAAAGGGACTCCAGAGAGCTCCCTCACCCTTTCCATCATGTGAGGATGCAATGAAAAGTCACCATCTCTGATACAGGAATCAGGGCCTTACCAGACGTCAAATCTGCCAGCACCTTGACCTTGAACTTCCCAGCCTTCAGAACTGTGAGAAATGAATTTATGTTGTTTAGGAGCCACTCAGTTTATGGTATGCTGTTTTAGCAGCTCAAATGGACCAAGATGATAAATAGTATTTGGCTTTTGAATGCTGTGTGGATCTAACTTTACATGAATCTTCAGTTCCAACACCATCTACTTGATTCAGAATCTGTTTCTCAGTTCCAAATTCCTGCATGGGGAGAGCTGGCAGCCCAGTCTAGATCCGGTTCTGCCTCCCCCACTCCTTGCTAATGGGATGGGTAGTCACCCCCTCTGAGCAATGAATGCAGCAGACTTGAAGAATGGACTGTTAGTGGGGAAGAATGATCGATATCTGTGGTCCAGAAACACAAGTCTGTGTAGTTCACAGTGATACTTAATCAGTATTAGGATGTTTCAGCTTTAGGTTAAGACAATATCTTGAGCTCATTTAGTTCCTCTAAAGGAACTAAACTAATCCTGTGAGCAGATTAATGTGGAAGTGTGGGGAAGCTTAGCTGATATACCTCATTCATTTTGGCCCTTTATGATCATAGAACAAGTTCACAGCTGACTTTTAGTCTTTATTCTGAGTGTTCCTGGTTTTCACCCAGTTTAGTAAAAATGTTATTTAACTTATAATGTCAATGGTGGTATGATCATGAACTCTAAGAAAATTTTAGGGATACTGCAGACTTCTAAAATGGTGGTTTGTTAACTCTGGGGTATTGGAAATATTAATTAATTTTAATAGGTTCAAAGCCATTAATTAATATTTATTGAGAGCCTGTGAAGTATTGTTGATTTAGCATAATGTAAAAAACAAAAGATTTTTGCTTCTAACTAATATTTGTTGAATGTTCACCAATGAGACAACAATTATTTGCATCATTGAACTGAGAAATTAAAACAAAAACCATTTTTATGTAGACAAAAAGTTAAAGAAAAAATGTTTTTGTAGTTATTAAATTAATGACTTAAAAAGTGCTACTAATACAACTAAAACTCATCTTTTATTGAAATATAGAAAGATAGAGTTGACTGTGACCTTAGACCTAACTGTAGTTCCTAATTTTATAAGAGGAAATTGAAGCCTAATGAAGGGGCTAAGTGACTTAAGGGTTTAAAGTCCATGGCCAATGGAGTCTATTTCCTGAACATCACCTTCCCTTGGTGACTGTGGTGTGAGGTTGTTAGGTGCTCTCCAGTGTAGGAAGTTAGGTGCTAAGAGAGCCCATCAATATTGCCAAAAGGAGAGATTTTTTCCACATTATTTTTAGTGCTTCCTTAATTAGAGATCTCAAGATTCCCAAAACAAAGGATGATTACAAACTTTATATAGTTTCTTTTTTAAAAGTTTTATAGTGTGTCTAAATGTGTTTGAAAATTTATGTATGTCTGTTATATTCTTTTAGGTTTTTACTTTGCAGCTTCAGGTCTCATGCTTTCCCCCGCCCCCAGAAAAGCAAAACAAATTAATTCAGTTACCTGGGAATAATAAATCATTTAAGTAAGAGCTAGTGGGAAATAAGACTAGCATAAAAATATTAATGAAACCACAGTTAAACCAGACCAGGAATAAAGGATTCCCAAAACATGAAAGCAGAGAAAAGGCCTTCTAATCATTTACTTTTTTCTTAATTGAAGATATCAGAGATATAGTAACACATTACACTAATCTTAAGTGTTCATCAGGATGAATTTTTGTATGTGTGTGTGAATGTGTATATTGTATATATATATATGTGATCACTACCCAGATCAGTAACTCTAGCATCCCACAGATGTCCCATCCCATCCATACTTCACCCCTACGAAGGTTACTGCCAGCATTATTGGAGCATTATATTTCTTATCCAAAAGAAATTAAAGTTTTAAGTTATGAAGTCCCATACCTTATTTGCCATTTATTAATTTAACAAATGTGTAATGACTGTTCTACAATAAACTTCACACAGGGACTGGATACTCAGTGGTGAACATGACAGAAACTATTTCTCATATTAAAAATAATGCTGTGATCATTCTTACTATATTGTGAAAGTCTCTTTTCTATTCTAATTGTACATTCTAATTGTACTTATGCAAAATACTACATATATCAATTTATATTATATCTTACAACTTTAATATTGGGGTTGAACTATTTTTAAATTATATTTTATTGATTACACTACTACAGTTGTCCAGATTTCTCCCCCTGTGCTCCCCTTCACCTAGCGCCCCCTACTCTCTCAGGCGATCCCTGCATCATTGTTCATGTCCATGGGTCATGTGTGTTAAGTTCTTTGGCTACTCCACTTCCTACACTGTACTTTACAGCTCCATGGCTATTGTGTAACTACCTATTTGTGTTTATTAATTCCCTCACCTCTTTATCCATTCTCTCTCTGCCCTCTCCCATCTGGCAACCTTCTGGTAATTAACTTCTTTTTACTTGCTGCTTCTAAGAGTCTCTCTTTATCTTTAACCGTTGGCCTTTTAATAATGATGTGTCTTGGAGTGGGACTCTTTGCATCTATCATAACTGGGACTCTCTGAGCTCCCTGGACTTGCATGTCTATTTCCTTTCCCGAATTAGGGATGTTTTCTTTCACTATTTTTTCTGGAAAAATGGAGTCTTGCTTTTTCTCTTCTCCTTCTGGCACCCCTATGAGGGAGATATTGGACCTCTTAAAGTTGTCCCAGAGGCTGTTTACATTATCTTCACTTTTTAAAATTCTTTTTTCTTCTTATTGATCTGTGTGGTTGTTTTTCATTTACTTATGTTCCAAATCATTGATTTGATTGTTGGCTTCATCCATTCTACTATTGTTTCCCTGTAAATTGTTCTTTATTTCAATTAGTGTATCCTTCATTTCTGACTGGGTCTTTTTTATGCTGCTGAGGTCCTCACTAAGTTCCTTGAGCATCCTTATAACCAGTGTTTTGAACTCAGCATCTGATAGATTGCTTATCTTCATTTCATTTAGCTCTTTTTCTGGAGTTTTGACCTGTTTTTCTATTTGGGCCATGCTTCTTTGTCTCCTTGATTTGGCAGCCTCCCTGTGTTTGTTTCAATGTAGTAGGTAGAGCTGCTTTGACTCTGTCTTGGTAGTGTGGCCTAATACAGTAGGTGTCCTATAGGGTCCAGTGACACAGCCTCCCCTACCACTCAAGCTGGGGACTTAAGGTGCACCCTTTGTGTGAGCTGAGTACACCGTCCTGTTGTAGTTGAGGCTTGGTTGCTGTTGGCAGATCAATGGGAGGGATTTACCCAGGCCAGTGAGCTGTAAGGACTGACTGGGACAACTGACTATCAACCTCCATCCTCTGTGGAGGATCAGCTGGGCAGGGTGGTGGTGCTCCAACGTGGTCTGTAGCTGTCCAGTGGTTGCATTGGCCCTGGTGTTTCCCGGGTGGTGTAGGACAAGGTCAGCCCCCATTCATGTGTTGCCTGGGGCCACCCTGCCTGAGCTGTAAAGCAGTCTGGGATGGCTGCTACTCATGCTGGGCTTGGAGATTTCCAGGTAAAGCCAAGCTGTGACTCTAATCTGACTGCTGCTAAGGTTCACTGAAGCCAGCTGTTGCTTGTTTGAATAGGATTTAGGAGCCAAGAGAGGCATTCTTATGGAGAAGCAGTTTGGGTAGGCCTGTAAATTGGGTGGGGTAGGGCCTCTGTGGATCTCCAAGTGGGTTATACTGTCTTAGCTGGGTTGATGAAGTCTCAGATATGGCACCAGCCTACTGGCTCTGTGGGGTTAGAGGATGGCTCAGCAAAGGGACAATGGCTTCTGCTTGCCCTGATACCAGACACTTCGATCTCTCTCTGTATACCACTGGTGCCCTTCAAGCTGCCACCCCAGTGCTAGAGTTCAGAGGGAGCAAGTCTGTATAGGTGGGTCCATATGTGGGTTCTTTAAAAAGAACTTCTTGGGGCTCCAGAAGTTTCTTCTGACTCAATCCCTGCTGGTTTTTGAAGCCAGTAGTTGTGGGGACTTATTTTCCTGGCACTGGAATCCCAGGCTGGGGAGCCTGGTATGAGTCTGGGATTCCTCACTACTGCGATATCCCTCCCAAATTTTTATCCATGTGGGTGTGGGGCCAGCCTGTTTTGCATCTGTGTCCCTCCTACCAGTCTGGATGGATGTGGTTTCTTCATTGTAGTTGTCAGACTTCCATTCAACTCAATTTTGTAGTAGTCAGACTTCCAGTCAACTCAATTTCTAATGTTCCTGAATGATAGTTATTCAATATTTTCAGTTATAATGTTGATGTGAGAAGCCTGGATTTGAACTTTTAAAAAACTTCATTTAGAAGAATAACAGGTTTGATGTTAGACATAGAATTCTAAGAACATCAGGATGCAACTGTTTCTTAGTTAATCTGTTGAGAATTCTGGCTGTTGGGACCCAGCAGCCACAGCTATGGTACCATCATCAAGTAGGGCAGTGCATGCTCATGAAGGCAAAGTGCCCAGACAGAGTAATGTCTGCATTCTCACTCTCAGTTATGCCCTGAGTCACTGTGGTGCAGAAGGAGAGGGACCAAAGTTGAGTTGTAGGAAGATGAAGATGGAATGTCTCAGGGCAATATTGCATAGGCAACAGTTGTCTGTAGGTGGAGATAAATCTTCACACCTTGGTTCTTTTTTAAAAAAAATCCTCACCTGAGAACATTTTTTTTTAAGAGAGAGGAAGGGAGAGAGAGAAAGAAATATTCATGTAAGAGAGAAATATTGATTGGTTACCTTCTTGTACGCACCCCAACCAAGGAACAAACCTGCAACTTGAGTATATGCCCTGACTGGGAATTGAACCCTCGACCTTTTGGTCTATGGGTTGATGCTCCAAGGAACTGAGCCACATTGGCCAGGGCTATTTTTGATATACATTAGTTTTGCTCTGAGGGCAAAATGGGCAGGTGAACCTTGACTGTTGCATCAGAGGTATCTTTGCAGTCCCCATATCTAAATGATGCCTGGATGCTTGCTGAGTGTATTTCCCTAGAGAGGAGCACTCTCCAAAGCTCACTATTAATAACAGGTCCTATTCTGGGCCACTGCTCTTGGATTTTCAGCCTATACTCGGCAGTCAGCTTGTAACTTTGTTAGAACTAAATTTAAGTGCAGGTGTTTTGAAAGGGGAAATGCACTTTTCAGTTTTTAATAATGAAAAAGGAGATCTACTTTTATTTTGTATAATAAACAATGAACACAGCTGAAAGCAAACCAGTCTATCTCCATGGGAAATGGCTTCTGGAAAGTGGGAATTGGTCCATGGAGATTTATGGGATCTGCAAAAGCAATCAGCAGACTGGCCATTGACCATTTGCAGAAGAGTTTTAGGAAGAAAACAATGGAGGAATTCACAGATTAATTTCCCAAGTAGCTGAGGAGAGTTTGCTCTCTCCTTTTTTCTTAGAGGGAATGGGAAGCTTCCCAGATGATCATTTGTTTCAGACTATTAAGTAGAGAGTGTCATGATTGACATGTTTTCATGATACTCTTTCTTAGTTTGACATAGAAAATCTACTGGGATTGGGCTAATTTACAAATGAAGGGGTTTATTTTCCCTTTGGTTTGTGGACATAATTGTCTCTATTAACTTTAATGGGAGTTCTGGGGCCTGGTCTGAAGGGAGAATGGATAGCTTATAGTGCAGTGCTAGTTCTGGCTATTAAACACACCGGTAGGAAATGCAATGTATATTTTGACATCCAACTTCTATACCGTGAAGAAAATAGAAGCTGCTCAGAAGCATTCACATTTTTCTCTATCAATGCCTTAAAAAGAAATAAAATGAAAGCCCAGTGTACACAAGAACAATTTTATGTGGTCATTGAAAAGATTAAGGATCATCTTAAAAAAACACCAGAAACATTACATCTTGAGTAATGGGAATGTGCACAGCAGTAAATGTGCACCAACAATGGGGAGTCCAATTTCTGCATCTTGTAACCAATACAAGTCCATATCCAAAAGGTCAGGTTGGCCAATAAAAACTTCCATAAAATTCAGACAGTGGCAACCCAATCTCCTGAGAAATGAATACAAGATATTATCAAGGAAGTATATCACAGTGAGGGTCTCTGTTTCGCCTTTTCTAAGATTGTATATCAACAGGGCTATAGGAAAAACAAAAAAGTGGTATATGCATCTGGACAAGAAAATGAAGTTACTTTTAAGTATGAAATCAGCTTTATTAATTGTGTACTATGTAAAAATAGCATGAGGGCTATGGGTGAACAGAGCTCTACCTAAGTTTTTTTAAAGATTGTATTTATTCACATTTAGAGAGAGAGGAAGGGAAAGAAGAAAGAGAAAGAGAGAGAAACATTGACATGTGAGAGGAACATTGATTGGTTGCCTCTCACACTCCCCCAGCTGGGGGCCTGGCCTGCAACCCAGTTGAGCCTTTTGGTTCACAGGGTGACACCCAACCCATTGAGCCACACCAATCAGGCCTCTACTCAAGTTTTAATTCATCTACACAAATGTTGTCTTGTTCACTGCCTGGCACATATTTGGCACTCAACAGCATTTGTTGAATGAAACAAAGAGTAATTGGGTTATTAGCTTCAGTCCTAATGAAGAGAGTCAGATATGGTCCTTGCTCTCAAGAAACCAATCTAATTAATGGATACACATATACAACTAAAGTGTCCTTTTTCTGGCTGTAATGGTTTAAATCCAAACAAAGTGTATAATCCTAAGTGCAATAGATTTTTTGTTTTTTTAAAAGTACAAACCAGATATAATGGGAAAACATAGAATGAAGTGATGAATTCTGTTTGAAAGTATATGAAAAGGCTTTGCAGAAGAAATGCCAATTGACTTATGCCAATTGCCATCTCATGATAGCAAGAAATAGAAAAGAATGAACAGCACACTAGAGATGTGAAGATGCACATCCTTTTCAGGAAACAACAAATAGTTTAATGTGGACAAAGCCAACTGGGTCCGAGTGGAAACACAATGGTAGGTAGACGCAGGTGGAGGATGGTAGAGGTGCAAGTTCCAATCAAATTGTAAAGAATCTTGAATATCATATGAAGGACTTTGGGTGTTTTTCTTTTATTTTTTTAATTGATGAATAATTGATTTTTAAAAAGGAATATAGTCCAATTAGACATGGTCCAATCTGAGTTTCAAAAGGATGATTCCAACATTAATATAGAGGATATATTGAGAAGCAGAAAAAAGATTGTGGACAACAATGTTTAGTATAATAGCCATTGTGATAACTGAGGTAATGATGACTTGAGCAGAGTAGGATCATTTGCAGTAGGGATGGGGAAGTATCAACAGTTTGCTCAACTATTCAACTCTTCATCCTCCCATCCACCGGTTCAGCCACCCATCCGTGCATCCAACCATCCATCCACCCACCCAACCATTCACTCAATCAACAGATATTTGTAAAGTGTTGTAAGTAACACCAATGGTTCCTTAACAGCCACTTTGTCTTCTTCACTTTTTTCAACACATTTTGGATTTCTTTTTGATATTGGGTGGCCATGTATTTTTGAAGAGGTTGGGCTTTTCTTCAGTCCTGAGCAGTTGATCTTAATTAGTCTAAATTATTTCTTAATTAAGTAATTCATCTATTTAATAGTTATTGAGTATCTTCTAGCTTATAGGCACTGTTTTCAGAATTGGGGATACTGCAGTGATGTGATTAATTATGATTTTTCCAATTAAAATGCTCATAGTCTATTGGAGACATTTAACTTGACTGGAGTACAATAAAAATTAACTGCACTCAGACTCATAATGCTCATTTATATCTTGAGCCTTTCTCCTAGGCAGTTAGACAGGACCAAAGTGACTAATCATTATTAGGTGGGATCACTGAGTCTGCATGCATTACAGATGTCTTTCTCACCATTACTTGAGCAGATTTTGCTTGAAAGAGAAATAAGCTTTTGTTTGTATAATAATTATGATTTTGGGCCCTGGGCAGTGTGACTCAGTTGGTTGGAACATCATCCTGTAAACCAAAAGTTTGTGGGTTCAGTCCCTGGTCCAGGCACATACAGGAGGTAACTAGTCAATATTTCTCTCTCACATCAATGTTTCTCTCTTCTTTCCTCTCTCTCTTAAAAAACAAAACAAAACAATGAAAAAGGTGCCCTTGGGTGAGGATTAAAAAAAAAAAACAACGAATTTGGGAGTTGATTGTTACTGAAGCGTAGCCCAACCTAACCTAACTAATACAGTGATCATTGCCAGTATTCAGGTTTGAATGACCTAAGTGTTACAGGATCCCAGGGGAAAGAAATACTCCTCACTGTCAGAATGAGTCAAAAGGAAGACTTTGGAGATAATACTTGAGCTGAGTCAGAAAGAATGATGGGGAATGTTAGGCAGATAGGCAAGTGAGAGGCTTCCTGTGGTGGGAACATCTGGGCAAAGACTTGGGGGGTTGAAATGGCCAGACATGTCTGGAGATTTCCTGGCTGCATGGAGAGTGTGTGGTGTTGGAAATGACTTTCATCGGGCCAGGAGTTAGTGCATTTCTACAGAACACCTTCCCAGCTCACTGATTGTAGATGATGGAAGAGAGTAAGAGTCCCAACTAAAAGGAGCAAATCAAATGTCAAAGGTTTTATTTAATAACAATAATTGGGGGTTGCATGGAGGGTTTCCTTTCCATTTCAGCCTTTCAGCCTTTGCTGTCACTAAATACCATTACATGAGTTGATTCAACCTATTAGGGTCTTTAAGACAATTCCCCATAGAACAATGGAGATTTATTTATTTATTTATTTATTTATTTATTTATTTATTTATTTCCTCACCTGAGGACATGCTCATTGATTTTAGAGAGAGGGGAAGGGAGGCAGAGGGAGAGGGAGAGAAGTATCTATGTGAGATCAGTTGCCTCTCGTACTTGCCCTGACTAGGGATTGAAACCTGCAACCAGGTATGTGCCCTGACCAGGATTTGAACTCACGATGCTCCATCTACCTGAGCCATGCCAACCAGGGCAATGGAGATCTCTTTAAAGAGATTAAACTTTGGAACCAATGGTGTAAATAGGGATTATCCAGGCAGAATTAACAAGAGCAGTGGATGCTGTTCGAGTTGTATGTATTTATAGTCTAAAAAAAAGAATCCTAAAAATATCCTTTGAGCAGTGACATATTTTGCGGCAGATTTAGTTCTCTAGAGAGGGACAATTAAGCCAATCAGCAGGCATAATTATTTTTAAAACATCTTCTCTAAGGCTCACAAACTTTATAACAAAGAAGTACATGCTGTCATAGAACTTAGGTGTTTCAAGAAAATAAACAGGATAAATAATAGTTTTGCATCACTCTGCAAACTCAAGGGAATTTTGCTTTTCCCTCTGTTTCTTGACATTAAAAAAACATGGTAACTAATGAGTGATTTCCTAACATTCTTCAAGACTATAAACTTTTCTACTTGAAGGCTGAAATGCTCTAGTTATTTTTATATTTCTCACAATCTGTAGTGCAACCCAGTAAAATAAGTTAATTTATTCAATCTTACAACCAATACTCATCAAGAGCCTACTTTGAGCCAGGCAATGTTCTAAGTGCTGGGGGTACAGTGGTCAACAAATTGGAAAGATGTGGTTGGTGCTTTAAGAAACTTGCATTTCAGTGGGAGTAAAGAGGTGATAAGCAATGTAAATAATGTCAGATGGTAGTAGGGGCTATGGAAAGAAATAAATCAGGGGAAGGGTAGGGTGTATTGGGGACTGTTTGCTATTATATATAGAATCAGGGAGGACTTCACCTTGATCAAGTGACATTTGTGTAGAAACTTGAAGGAATTCAAGAAAAGACCATGTAGATATCTGGGGAAAGAGAGATCCCAGGCAGAAGGAGTAGCCACGCCAGGTCTTGAGGTGGGGTGTACATGATACATTACAGGAATAGCAAAGAGGCCAGTGAGGCAGGAGTAGAGGGAACAAGGGGAGAATTATGGATATAAGGTCAGAGAAGTCTTGGGGTTAGATCCTATAGGGTTTGTAGGTCTCTCTAGGAACTTTGGCTTTTATGCTGGATGTTAAGGGGAGTTACTGACAGTTCAAGAGGACTGTGTGGTCAGGCTCTTCTGGGCTGAATTGTGTCCCTCTGAAATTCATATGTTGAAGTCCTAACCCCCCAGTGCCTCAGACTATGATTATATTTGGAGATAGGACCTTTATAGAGCAAATTTAAGTAAAATTGCATCATATGGGTGGATCCTAGTCCAGTATGACTGGTGCCCTTATAAGAAGAAGAAATTAGGGCACAGACACACAGAGGGAAGGTAATGTGAAGGCACATGGAGAAAGAGCCATCTACAAGCCAAAGGGAGAGGCCTCAGGAGAAACTGACTCCATCCACTCCTTGATCTTGGACCTCCAGCCTGCAGAATGATGAGAAAATAAATGTTGTTTAAGCTTCTCAGTCTGTGGCACTTGTCACGGCAGCCCAAGCAGACTAAAGCACTGACTTTCCTTTTAAAACAGATTCTTCTTTCCTCTGTGTGAGTGCGCAGTGTGGGGAGAAGGGACAAAGCTGGAAGAACAGGTCACTGCTACTTTAATAATTCAGGTGAAGTGTGATGATGCTTGGTTCTGGGAGGTAGAAGTGGAGGAGATGTGAAATGGTCAGACTGGGGTATATTCTGAAGATAAAACAGATGGAGTTTGCTCTTGGTTTAGATGCTGGATGTGAGATATAGTGAGGAGTCAAGACTGTCTCCAAGGTTTTGGGCTGGAGCAACTAGAAAAATGATGCTGCCATTTGCTGAGATGGGAAAGATAGAATGAGGAGCAGGGTAGGGGAGACAGTGTGGGAATTGGAATCTGCTCTGGATGTGTGAATCTAATAAAGAGACTCAGGAAATGCATCTCCAATGCCAGGCAATAGGAAATAGATGAGCTTTAAGAGCCTTTGTCTAGTGAGCACTCAGTAAGTGATTAACAATGTTCACTGAATAAATGAGTGGATGAATTGCAAGATGAGGGTTTTAGCTCTGCTCTTTTTGACTTTGGGAAAAGCCTGTTATACCTCTGTTTGCATCTGAAAAAATGTAAATGCTACTGCAGAGGTAGCTTGCTTGAAGCAGTATTTTTACAGATTATGATGAGATGGAAGCGCAGGGGCTCACATTGTGAAATAGGTGCTGCCATATTGATTTGGCAGAATTCTCCAAATGTATTTAAGTAGAACACACAATTCAAATAACCAAACTTCTGATGCTCTGTAACCTTTCTCAAACAGTTCTTGGTCCTCCCCTCCCTGTAAGCCTTTAGGCCATCTTGTCTCCTCTGGCCTGTCTCCTTCAGAGCCTGCAGGGGAAGCACCTTTCAAGTGTTATCCTACTTTGATCTGGGGAACAGTGGCCATTCACATGACTTTGTCCATAGCCACGAACACCAGCTTCAGGATGACACGTGGTGTCCTCTGAAGGAGATAGAGTCACTTAGAGAAATTTCAAAATTCCATGCAGCTGACGTACTGTGACACAAACGTGGATTAAATTTTTCTAGCTGTGATTTTTTTGACACAATTTTAATAATGTGTTAAACTTACAGAAAACTTATAAGAATAGTACAGGGATTCCTAAAAGCCCTTTACTCAGAATCACTAATTGTTCACATTTTACCCTTTCTCTCTCTCTCTTTGTGCACACACAATTTTTTTCTCACATATATGAAAATTGGAGACATAATTCCCTTTTATCTCTAAATACTTCAGTATGCATTTAAAAAATCATGAATATTCTATTACATAATCATGCTATTATAAAAATCAAGAAATTAATGATACAATGCCACTATTTAGTCCGTAGTTCAACCATATTCAATTTTTTCAGTGGTGCAATAATTTTCTTTTCAGCCACTTTTTCCCTGGCCTATGACTTGATGATCCAAGAACACAGATTGCCTTCATTTGTCATAGCTTGTTTTCCTTTCATCGAGTTTCTTAGCCTGTCTTTATCTTCTTGATTTTGACATTTTTGAGAAGTAGAGGCCCTTTATTTTGTAGACTGTCCCTCTGTTTGGCTTCTCTGCTGTTTCCTCATGATTAGATTCAGGTTCTGGATTTTGGCAGGAATAGCACAGAAGAGCTCTTGCGTCCTTCTCAGTGCCTCGTATCAGGGGCCACGTGTTTATTTGTGACAATATTGGTGACGGGGACTCTGCTCCTGTGGAAGTTACCTGCTCCCTTTGTAGTGAATGAGTGATTTGTGGGGAGATACCATGAGACTTATAGAAATGTCCTGTTTCTCATCAAGCTTTCGCCTACTACTTTAGAGTGTTGATGAGTTTCTTTTTCCAGGTTGATTGACTTTTATTGGTTATCCATTGATGAGTTTATGTCTCTGGGTTGATTAAGGTGTATGACATCTATTGAACTGAACATTTGCAGGGTAATTGTTTTCTAGATCTCTCTGAAGAGCTCAATGGATCATAAGTGAGGCACACATGTACTCAAGGCCTTCATTAGTCATGAAGGCCATGATTAATTAAAATGTTCTGGTAAGGTGTCATAAAATTAATGGACCTCCTGGGAAGCCGAAGTACTGTAGTCTGTTTCAGCTCTTGTTTAATATTTGAAAAACATCTTACAGAGTCGACAGTCCTGTGCACATACAATAGAATGTGCATAGTCTACATGTACTTCTGGGTGGTATAAAGTAAGTGTTATAAAATAAATCGCTAACCTGAGTTTGCTTTGTTTTCATTTACCATTTCCATTCAAAAGTGGAATAAGCAACATTTTAGTTACTTGAAGATTTTATTTATGTTTTAATAAATTGAAGTGTTGCATGGGTAAATGTAAAAATCCACTTTCTAAGCAATTTTATTTCTTATGGCAACACAGAAGTGTGTATATAGATGCTATCGCTCACATACATATATCCTCCTCCTTCTTTTCCTATTAAGTTTTATATTATAGGGAACATGAATTACACCTTTTTTCTCAGTTTTCATGAATTACAACTATGTAAAATCATGAAAACCAAATTAAGGTACAAATTATTTATATGCGTAAATGAAAATTTATGCAAAATATTGAGTATCTTTGACCCAAAAATATTGGACCAATTCATAAACAATATAATAAATAATACAAGTACTTTGTAAAAATTTACCAAAATAAAAAAATATTCTCAGGTCTCAGCTCTCCTGTGTACTCCATATCTTCCAATTTTTCAGGTGTTCTCAAGTGACTATAACATTTACATGTCAATTCTGCCCCGGCAGGGGGCCTGGCTAACTGGAGAGATCCTGGACTAACCCACTACAGGATCTGTTTACCTACATCTAGCCCCTTCCCAGCCTCTTTGCAGCCCTCCTAGGTACCCATGCAATCTCAGGGGCTTTCATGAAAGGTCTGAAGAAAAGAAAGAACAGAACAAAGATAGTGGATAGTGAGTGCAGTGCCACAGAAGGCTCTTATTGTGCCATTTGCTAGGGCTTTCTGTAGGACCACATGCTGAGTATAGTAGAGTTGGGTTTCTGTTGGCGTGATGTTGTAAAATTTATAAGCAAGTCCCAAGCATCATTTCCAGTGAAGAATGTCAGAGACTCAGAATTTTTAATGTGCTTTTATATTGCAAGACTGAATTCGCAATCTGCTCAGAGACAGCAAGAAACAAGTTATTAAACTCTGATCTTTGTTATATGTGCTTGAAATGAGAACTCCTAGGGTACAGTTTGATTATAGTGGAGGGGATGGGACTGGAAGAATCTACCAGAGTATGGGAGCATTTTATTATGATGATGGTCCAGAGTTAAATCTTTTTGTACCCTGTGAGATACAGTAAATCTTCAAAGGGAATAGACCACATGAACCTTGTGCTCACACTGGGATTACCCTCTCAAGGAACCCCTAGCTTCCTTAGCATGAACAATATGAGTGCATCATAAAAGGCTTTCTTTCCAATGTGATCTGTACTTACCATGCTTTATTTATGAGAGCAGCAAATCCAGCAACACAAGAGTGAAATAATTCTTTTGTAATATTTGGCACATAGCTGGGAGGTTGAGTAGTCCATAAAATCAATATGCTCTTTTTACATGTATATGTAAATATATAGACATTTATATAAATATAAATATACACACACATTTTCAGCTGTGTTCTTGAAGCTTTCCAATATTCACTGCTCTTCAGAGGGACTGAGTTAGGGTTCAGTCACAGTAATTTCTTTATGTAAAATCAAACAAGGCTTCTAGAGACCCAAAGTGCAATCTTCACCATCTTTGCAGATTGCTCATGGAGCCGTGGGAGCACAGCTGCCTTGCGTGCATTGTCCCCACAAATATTGCTCTCCTTCAATGCTTCTTTATTGAGCTAGCTGGCTAATAGGCCACGGTTTTATTAAGTGGAAGGGTCTACGTGCAGCTGGATGGTCAATAATATTGACCATTCATGAATCAAATAATTAAGTCAAATGAAGCCCACACAAGGTAGGCTGACAATTACATACAAAGTAACTTCCCAAGGGCACTTCGAATGCTAAATTTATTTTGCTAGCATCCAGGTTATTCTGGGTTTTACTTGGAGTGGTAGCTTTAGGTTTAGGGAATGTATCAGAATACAAACATCACAGCCTGTAACCTGGTATTTGTATTGACTGTCCCTCTAGAGTAAAATCAGGCTGTCGTATTTATTGAGCTGTTCATAATTCCCCAAGGGCACTCCACAGGGGCCTCTGGATCTGCCAGGACTCAGACAGGAAAGCTGAAACCAGCATACACACCCCACATTCCTACAGAGCTGTAGCTGTTTCAAAGAGGAGTTCTCACTGGTTGTCTACTCTGGGGGAGAACAGGAATGTCCTCAGCTTTTTCCCTTCTTCTTTCCATGGCAAGGTCGAGAGCAGAAAGAGAGGAAAACAATTAAGGTCCCATTAAGTCCCATGTCATCTTTCTTTTCTTTAATTGTTGACACTATTACAGATGTCCCCCATTTCCCTCCCCCCGTCACTTTGACCCTCTCCACTTAGCTCCTGCCCCTCTTCCCCCTTCACCACAGTGTTGTCTTTGACCGTGGGCTATGCACATATGCACATGTGCCCTTTGACTAATCTCTTCCAGTCCATCTCACCCCTCACCTCTCTAGAAATCATAGGAATACTAGTGCTATATTTGGCACTTATGAAGTGCCTGTGATGTCACAAGTATTGCACTGTATTGTTCATACACAATGACTCATGATCAAAACAGCCTTCCAGATAGGTAGTGTCCTCACTTCGTAGATGACCTGGGCTCCAAAGATAAAGCAGTAAGGCTGAGATTCAAACCTGGATTAGACAGCCCTCCATAAATATTCAGATGACTGTGAGGGTGGAGTAAACCAACTTCCCCATAACAGGTGTTTCTAGGGCTTACTCCTGAGCTGGGAGTGTGAGAAGAGGATGCTGAGAGAGGGGGACAAGAGTTTCGCAGAGCTCTGTGGTCCTAATAAGACAATAACTGTTGCTCATGCAGTGTTTAGTAGGTGCTGGTCATTATTCTAAGCTCTCATATGTGTAATATACTATGAACCCTCACCACAACCCTGTGAAATAGATACTGTTATGATCTCTGATATACCTTCTCCAGGAGCCAGCAGACTCCTCAGTGCTTCCAATGTTGATGTGACAGCATAAGCACATTGAAATCTGCCCGGAGTAGACACAACAGCTTTTTCTGTTAATTGTTTCTATAAAATTCCATTTGTGTTAACAGTTTTGAGTCAATGTGTGTATTGTCTAATAAAATCAAAGATAACTGTAGGTATGCTCATTTTGTAGTTAACATTTGTCTCTTTTAATTGCAAGGATGAATCATTTTCAGCAGAATTATTTAAAAAAATGTTAACCAAAAGCTTTTCAATGGGAACTCACAGACTCTCAGAAAGTCCTTATTCTGCAGGAAAATCTGAAGGAAGCCATCACATCGTAATGCCTGTTTGACACTAGAATCACTGAACAGAGGGAAGCCCACGGCCAGTGGGGCTTGCAGAACACAGGCCTTTAATTGTAGAAAAGAGTACAAATAGGCACTTTAACATTCCTGATAAAAACTGTGATTTTTATCACTCACAAAAAGCACTGAGTCTCTGAGCTCCAGGGTCCCACAGCCATAGCATGTCTGAGGGAGATCCTGACATCAATAGCAGTTCACTTGTCAATAGCTGTAATGACCCATTTATTAATTTACATAAAATTACATGTAATTTAGAATAGAACAACCACAAAAAAACCACCAACATCTATTGTCTAAAAAAACTAGGCATAAAAACTATCATAAAATTCTTTGTTTTTCTTACTATTCAATCAATACACATCCATCTAGGAAAAATTAGGGAATGTGAATAAATAAGAACATTGCAAAGAAGTTGCAATAACCCCATGACTCAGAAAAAATCTTTGGTGGTTGTTTTTCATGCTTTTGTTTCGAAGGACATCTGTGTTTTTCTGACACAAGCTAGAAACTGTGTGATTTACTTTGGATGATTACAGATGCTAATCAGGAGCTGTCCTGATTTCTAGTGACTTCCAAAGATCTCCCTGCTGAAGGTGGCTCAGAGGAAAGTGGGATGGTTGTACTACTTTGGCCAAATGGTAGGGGAAAAATGAGAATAATAACAATATTGGTACTTCAAGGTGACCAAATCCAGTGAGAGATAAATGGCTGCTGTCAAGTGACCCAACAAAACCAGAGCCTGAGGCTTTACATTCTTCACTGTTTGTTCTCCATCCTCTTGGTTGACTCAGGAATTCTGGCAGGGCACAGGTGTTCTTCTCCTTGGCTTAATTTCTCTGTCTTCATGTCAACTCAAAGCAATGACTTCCTTGCCTCCTATCAGATCCTCAGATAAATAGGTTTTCTGCTTAGAAGCAGATCCACTTAATCTTTTGTTTTGCAGCAGAGAGTTTTAGGTGAAAAATGTAATGAGTATTTATATTTTTAGCTTTTGGTGCCCATATTAGCTTAATTCTCATAATAACGAGTTGGGGACCTGGAGGTTACTTGAGAGGATGAGACTGAAGGGGTAGACAAGAAACAGATGGTCACTCACTGCAGGTCGGAGGGCCACTGACAGGGAGAAAGGCCAGGACGTGAGAAGCATTTGTGGTAATGGTGTGAGGGTAGAAGTCCAGGAGCTGACCTACTGTATGCAGAAATGAAAAGGATCATGAAGTCAAAAAGGATCGAATGGGTCTGGGCTTAAGAGAATCCAGGTCAAGACATTTCTTTCATCTAATTTTACATTTGAAAATAGTGGTAGGGGTCTAGTTTTATAGAAATGTAATTTCTCCTGTTTTTTTTTGCTGCTTAAACACATCTAAGACTGACTATTGCCATTATTTCCCTTGTCAATTAACACCTATAAACAAAAATATCCAAACTTTGCATATTTGCAGTCTTCAAGCTTGTTCCCTGTGGTATAAGTATATGTTCAGTGATAAATAGTCATATTTTATAAATAATCCATGGAAATAGGCTAACATTTTAGAATTCAGTGTGGCTATGTCAAAAGTGGAAAATATGTTTTCAGTTAATTTAAAAAAAGGAGTCTTTGGTCAAATGACTGTTAAAATATAAATAAAAATTGGAATGAAGAAAAAATCCAGGGAGGGTTGTAAAATGTGCTGTATTGCAGTAATGCTAGGCATGATTTTGATGGCTAGGGAAAGTTAGAGTGTTTCCCATGCCATCCAAAGGCTAATATCACAATTTATGGGCCATGTAAAATGTTTTATTTAAACTCTTGGGAAATTTAAAAACTATATATACCAAGATAATACTTGAGAAAATAAAGAACCCTGTGTTTTAATTCTATGAAATGGTATAAACATTATGAATGTGTGGGAGTTCATAGCTCCTAGGCCCCTTTGCCTCACCATCTTCTCCGACTCTGCTTTTTTCAAGGAAAAATATGACAGAAGCCACATGTACAGATTTTTGTAAAGGTTTCTTGGAGGTGGAGAGAGTAGAGACAATGTGTATGAGAAGCAAGGGACCTGGGGGAAAGATGGGAGCAGGACGGGTGGTTGGTGGATTTGGTTAGGGCAAAAGATAGAGCAAATCTTGGGGGGTGTGGAGACCAGAGGAGATGCTAGTAAGAGTTGCATGGATTAATTTTCTGACCTATGTTGAATGTTTGAGAGAAAAGTGGGGATTGATATTCCTATCTGAGCCATTCTTCTTTCATTGTGACCCTGGTCCACATCATGCAGTGGGGGTCAGGGCTATAGGACTGTTGAAGCAAAGCTACAGGAGACTAGCTTCACCCTAAACTAGATCCATATTGAAGGCCCACTGGTTCTGAGCTTAATGTATGCTATCTTAATGTAGGTACTGAATCCTCATAACAACTGTTTATGCTGTTGATCTCATTCACAGGAAAGAGAAATTGAGACCTAGAGAGACTGCACAAATTGACCAAGTGCTGACAGGTCATATCCCATATTCATTATTCAATGGGCTGGCCCCCAGGCCTGACCCTGTTCCTCCCCTCCTAAACAATTTTTCAGTTAAGGATAAATTCTTCCTTGTTTTTTCCATTTGGGGCCCCATCACACATCTTTCCCTTCTTTTCCAGGAAATGTTCAGTGGAAAAGATGAGTCATAAAATGCCAATCTTAGGAGTAGCTTTGCTGACTGACTTATGGACTTCAGGGGGCTTAAAAATCTGTGTCAGATCTTCCCAGGTGAAAAACAGACATAAAAAATGTTGTGCTTCTCAGTTTTCCAGAGAGTTTGTGAAGACTAACAAGTCAAGACCTGCTAGAAAACCACTCAAGAGCAAAGCACTTAGTAGAATCTACATTAGTCAGGATCTGTCTGTGATCATGCTGAGGTCTTCCACTCCCTCTTGTAAATGAATACTTTGGCAAATCAAGGGTTAATTGGGACTCTGGTCTGTTGCTGAGGCAGAGTTCAGAATCTGGTTTACAATTTTGCTGTGTGAGAACTGGAGGTGAGAAGAGATGATGCCGGAAATGCTCTTCCAGATAGCTATTTAGCAGGCAAGGTCTTTGAGTTATACCATGATTGCGGACTAAAGCATCAGGCTCCACAGACTGAACCCTACCCACACGGACAGTTCCATGACTTGATGGAGCCAGCCCAGGGATACCTGTCGTGCTACACATACCAGTCATCCTTGGTTAGCTTTTTCTCCTTGTGTTAAGTGGCGGTGGTAATAATATGGATTTAAATTCTAAGCCTCTAGTCCAATAAATTCAGAGTGAATTCTCTTGCCACATTAATTTCAGAACTTGGTGAGCCTCCCTATAATCCAGGGACTGCTTAGAATGCAGTGATTCCTTTGAGGCTAGAAGTTACTCAAAACCCACCTGACGAATAAGAGAACTCAAAATATTTGGCAGTGGGAAATATTTGAGTCTTTGTGGTCAGGCAGCTTTGTGGTAGCAGATTGCCTAAATTTCCTGCAGCATCTGAGACCAAGAAATCCAGAAAGTAAAGTCAAGAGAATGATAATAATTTAGAAGAAGATTCTCTGCCTTTTGTTGGGGCTGATTCATGACTGATTGGATCCAAAAGAAGAGACATCTTAATCAGGTGTCCTCTGGCTGACTATGATGACATAATGACCTACCAAGGGTGCAAGACAGCAAGGCAAAGCCACAGATCACAGAGTCCGGGGTGAGCCCAGGCAGTCAGTGGGCAGTTCTGGGAACTTTGTCCTGGTTAGTGAAACAGTTCATTTCAGACTAGGGTCCTTTCTTTAAGGCTGTGGAAACTCTCTAAAGGGATAGTTCCTTTCTTGGCCCAGAATCTTTAATTCTTCTGCAGGCTGATTTCGTGCCTTACCCGAAGAAAACAAAAACAGCGACGGTGTCTCCACAAATCACCCCTTGATTTGAACAGTTCAATGTATGTTATTGTTATTGTTGTTATTTTTAAGTTAGGATGTTTATCCATCTTTACATCTTCTCCTTTGGGCTGCCATGACACCAGGCATGGAGGCAGAAATCTTTTCTGGCTGTGGCTTTCTAAATCAGTTCAAGGGACCCAAGAACCCTTATACATCCTAAGCTTTGTTTGGTGACTAGATAATAGTGTCCACTAATTTTATTGGGAGTAGTAAGATATAAACTAGTTTACAAACATTATTAAGTTCATACTAGCTTTTTGCCTTATTCAGTGTGTACTGAGAATATAATGATTATCATGATATCTTTTTAAAAAAGTATAAAGGGGTTCTAATGTTGAAAAAGGATGGAAATGAGTGGAATAGAACAATGAGATTAAAACTAGCACCTAGCTCACCAGACCTTCCATCAGTTTATTTGGTTCCTGAGAGTAGAATCTCAGGGTGGACCATGGCATCAAATGCCTTGGGCATGAATTCCAGCTGTGTTCTTCCATTCCTAGCTGTGCAACCCTGGCCAAGTTCCAAGGTCTCTAATGCCTCAATTTCTCATCTGTAATACAGAGACAATAATAGGGCTATTTAAAGTGTTTACCATAAATTTTGGAATGCAGTTAATGTTCAACAAACAAAGGGTATTGTTTTGTATTTAATAATAACAGTTGCAACTTTTCGGTAAAAGGCCAAGACTGTATTTCCGTTCGATTGGACAAAATCTCTGTTTATGGTCAAGGTGTCCGCTTTGCCTGAGCAGAATCCCTCATGCGTCTGCTTTGCAGAAGCTCTGTAATGAGGGATTTCACATGTGGAAATGTCTGCCTTCCCTCAAAGGGCAAGACGCTAAAATGATCCCCAGGAAATGAGATGGATGAAAATGTTTACTTTTGTTCTGATTGAACAAACAGCCCATGTTTAATCGTTCCTTTCCTTTTAAAATAAAAAGGGAAACAAGGGAAGCCAAAGGCTTCTAGACAGACCTGCCTGACAGTATGAGATAATGAACCAAGGGTGGCCGCTGAGTATCCAGGCTCCCGTTGGGCTGTGGGCCTGTGTTCTTCAACCTTGACAGCAGGTTCTGGAAGACAACCTGGCAGCCCTCACAGTCCATTAAGATAGCAGATGCAAACACACTCAGAAGCCAACTGCTGAAATCAGGTTAATTTCAGCCTCATCCTGCGGCTGTCCTCTAGTGGCCAATGACAACTCAACCCAGAACTCTGCAAGGTTAGGTCATGGTAAAGCTCCCACTAACAGCTATTCCTCAGTAAGGCATGCGCTAAATAATGCAAAACTATAAAACTGGGGGGCTGTATGGCTTCTGTTTGGGATGGAAGTTTCCAGCCTCTCACTAGGAGAGGGAAGTAGGCTAGAACATGTAAAGTAGGAGACATGCACAGAAGTGGAGTCAGGTGAATAGAAAAATGTCTCAGACTTGATCTGAGTTCATTTTCTAGAAATCGAGATTATTTCAGGAACAGTGGACTTAACTGGGCTATGTGGCTCACTTTTTTATGATACAAAAAGGTTTATTTGAGTTCTGCTATCGTGACAGGAGTGTGTGTCCATGCAGAGAAACAGGAAGATGGAGTTGAGTAGGTCAGTCACCCACCGCCAACCACAGCTGGAGTTTAGACCATTTTGTCTTTATCTTCTTTCTCTGCATTCTCTTTTGTTCACTTGTTGACCCAAGTCTGTACTTAACATTGAGAAAATTTGCTGTTAGGTTTTCTTTTGGACCCAGAGTCTAAATGTTTTGAATTTGAATTTTAGGAAGATGAAAGAATTTGAAGACTGATATGTTGCTGGTGACAGTTAGTGCCCTGAGGGAAAATGCATTTCTATTGCCATGGAAGGGAAAATGATGTGCTTTTTCTCTCTCATCATTGAATTTCTGGTGACTGTGTTCCTCTGTCTGCCCTCTCCTGTTTTCTGTGATGGTGCTCCATTTTCCCTCCTTTTCTCCAGCACCCAGTTCCTGTAGCTCAACAAAGGGCCATGTGCATCTGCTCCAGGCTGGACGTGTGACTGAGCATTGGGGATATGAGATAACCAAGTCTGGTTCTGGCCCATAAAAAGTCCATAATCTAGCAGTCTAGGACACACCTGCCCCCCCAGGGAGAGGGCATGGCAATGGGAGTGGGAGAATCCCAAGCAAATGCGCTTTGCTCTGTAGTTCTAACCTAGGATGTACCCAAGGCTCATTTGGGTGCTAGGATGGGTACAATGGGTGAATGCAAGCTTGGTTAACTGGGCATTTTCAGGAGTGATGGTTTAAATAGCCAAGTTGTTCCCAGTTAAGAGCCTGATCATTGAAAGCAGACAGGACTGGCTTGGAATTCTGGCTTTGCCATTAACCACTCTCTGACCATGAAAAATATATCTGCTCTCTCTAAGCAGCAATTTCTGTATATTCCAAAATGGTATACTAATAACTGCTTGATAGGGCTACTGAATGACCTATTATAAGTGCCTAGCAGAGTGGCTAGTACCTAATAAATGCTTAATACATGGTAACTGCCGTTATTTTCTAGTTATTTATGCTTATGGATGGGTTTGCGAGGGTCCGTGTGAAGGGCAGGATGGTGGTATTAGGAGACGATAGCTGGAATAGGCGACACATGAGTGGAAGGTGGGTGCCCGGGAATCAAGGTGGGTGTGAGGAGGCAGGGGACACTGGCGACATCTTTGCTTTGGCAGCAGCTGGGTTTTCCTCAGGAAAGGAAATGTCCTGTGCAGCCAGCCAGAGCACCAAGCCGTACAGTCTGAGAGCCTTTCAAACGGAGCTCTGCAAAAGTGTTCTGTGCAGCCTGCGGTAATGAGATTCATGCTTCTTCAGTGGTAATCCTCCACTAGACAGCATTTTAAATCTTTTCCTATTTGGTGCACAGAACTGAGGTCCAGGATATACATATTTTCAAGTGTCATTTTTAATTTAATGCATGGTTGAACGTATTACCACTGGCACAGCTAAATAGTTAAACTAGAATCCATCAATTTGTCCCGAACTGTTGACATGCAGGGTAATGCTACGGTTAAATTAAATTTAAATATAAGAACGAGAGGCAGCTTGGCTTCCTGGCAGCCCTGGGGCCTGCTTTGTCAATGAGGCCTGGCTGCAGGGGGAGAAGGACATTTTAAAATATGAGGTGCATTTCTCACCACCCCTCCGTATGCTCCGGGAATGTGCTGATTCTGTTGCCTTTCTGCTCATTTTCTCCGGCGGAATGGCAAAGCAGACTAGGTGCCCAAATTCTGGCAGGAGGGTACTGTGCAAATGGAGAAGCAGACCACTGATAATAGAAAACACCTGGTTTTCCAATCATACCATTTCAGAACTAAACAGATTTGGGAGATCCTAGAATGTCAGAGTTGGGGAGACCAGCCAGAGCTTCAGTCCAGGTCAGGGAGCTGGGAAACCTGCCAAGGACATCTGAGATGAGAACCGGGGCTTTTTGCTCCAGAGTGAATGTTGTCTCTAGAAGAGAACTTTAGTCTTTGGTAAGGGAATTTGAGGCATTTATAGAAGGTCAGGGGTATTTTCAGGGGCAGAAAAGCCTCTGCTATTGAACTCAATAGAGAACTCTACCTGTACAAGACCAAGGCTGCCTATGAATGTAGGGGAATTAAATTCATCGCAAAGTATCAGAAGACACGAGGAAGGATGGTTTTTTATCCTCTGTGTCTCACTGTGCCATGTGCAAAGACATGGCTGAGTGGGCCCTGCTGCTTATTTCTATGAGACCCTGGGCAAGTGAGTGAACCACACGGAGCTGCATTTGCCTCCCTGTGAAACAGGGATGATGTCACTAGCTAGCTCGTACGATTGTCAAGAAGACTGAGTTCTAGGTGCGAAATGATTAGAACAGTGGCAGGCACTTAATGAGAGCTCAGTAAATAAAACTACTCTTGTTGTACTAATGAAAATAACTTTTATTATCAACTTAACATTTTCTATGCACTGTTTTTCCAGGAGCCCAGGAGTGCACCAAGGGCAAACCCTGTAGCTTGTGCCCTCTGGCATTCCCTTGCAGAAGTGTCTAAGACTACTGGCCCGTGCAGTAGTCTTCTAGGTCTGCTATAAGAAATTACCATGAAGTTGGTGGGTTAAAACAATAGGCTTTTATTCTCTCACAGTTCTAAAGGCAAGAACTCCAAAGTCAAGCTGTCAGCTGTGCTGTGCTCCCCCAAAGGCTCTAGGAGAGGATCCGTCCTTGCCTCCTCCAGCCTCTGGTGCTTCCAAGAGTTCCTTGTTTCCACATCACTCCAACCTCTACGTCAATCTTTACATGGCCTTCTCCTGCCCCCCATGTGTCTGTCCTCTGTGCATCTCTTAAAAAGATATTTGTCATTGGAGTTAGGATCTACTTGCATAATCCAGAGTCTCATTTCATCTCTGATCTCATTGTGAGAACCTTAACTTAATTATATCTCCAGAGACTCCCTTTTCCAAATGAGGTCATATTTCCATTCACAGTTTCAGATCGTGGATGGACATACCCTTTCGGGGGGCCAACAGCTCGCCTCAGCTGGCTGTTGATGGGGTGAGATATGGGTGTTGGAAATAGAACAAAACTAGAAGGAATCAAGCCCATAGACTTTGCTTTAGTGGAACTTGGTACTAATCCACTGTAGGCACTGATACTCGGAGGGGCAGAAACAGAGAAATGCGACTGGAAACATTATCATCTGACTGACCAAAACAAAATATGGATAGTGACTGGTAAATAAGGTGGGACCTCACTCACTCATTCATTAATTATTTCAACAAACACTAATTGAGAACCTTCTATGTCCCGGCACTACTGTGTGCTACATGTCAGAGACAGAAAGATGAAGAAGACACTGTTTCTGTCTCAATGGAGTCAATAGTCTGGAGAGGAACAGACATGAAAACCAAAAAATTATAAAGCCACACAGTGAGCCCAAAGCTTGAGCTATTTTCAAAGTATTGTAAGTACAGAGAGAAAGCATGCAACACAGCCAGGGATGGAATGCAGGAAAGAGAAGAGTTGAGTGGTGTGTCAGTTCAGCCTTCCTGGGGGAGATGACTGAGTGAAGGAGTCAAGTCAGCCACAAAAGGTGCCATGGAGAAACGGGTAGGAAGAAGGGAAGGGCTTATCAGGTACAGGGCTGACTGCATAAGCAAATGCCCAGGGGCAAATCAACAAATGTAGGGACCAAGAGCTGATACAGTTCCTTCCAGCACGGAGAGGAGGCAGGGAGTGCTCGGTAAATGCACAGATTATGCAGGGCAGATTGTGGAGAGCCTTGCTGTGCTAAGCACAGAGCACAGCTCATATCCTGAAGGATATCCTTGAGGGTTTTCCAGTGTTTTAAACATTGTGGAGTCACATTTGCTTTGTAGGGGACACTAAAAGAAAATTTAGTGAGGTTAGTAAAATACATGAATCCCAAGGATTATCGATCCTTGTAAAAGAATATATTTTTGCAGTAGAAATGACTTGTCCAAAGTCACACCGATCATCAGTGGCAGAGCAGTGGCTAGACTGGGACACCATTAGCATCAGTAGCCCGGACTCATATACACAGTTCCTTACAAATGCTGATGACTGTCCCTCCTCAAAGCACCTTGTCACCCAGCCCTGCCTTTCCTACCACTTCCCCATGAGTTCACCATCTCATCACCTTATGCCAGACTTAACTTGGAAATGTCAAGGTGTTATGCATACTTCTAGTCCCCTCTCTCCCCTGATTTTGTTTTCTGGGCCATAGAATCATGGAATTTGCAGAGAAAAATAATGAGACTTTTAATAGGTTAGAATGTTTCTATAGATTGTATACCTTTCTTCTGTTCAAAATTCTCTATAACTCCCCATTTTCTACAGGTCCTCTACTATCTGACTTTATGTTACTGTTTTCACATTATTTTCCTACAAATTGTTCTTTATAGCCAGACTGGCCAAATGGTTAATTTCCACCCTAAAAACACCCTAATTATACTCTGTATACCAGAATTCTCTACTCTCCAACTATTGCTCTTCTATACATTTTCAAGCCCTAACTCATGTCCTATATCCTTTGTGATATCTTCCCTCACTATTCTAGCCCTCCACCAGCCCTTTTTCTCCTGACTTCCTTTGGCTTTTATTAACCATACTATTCACAAGCATATGTTATATAATATTTTGCATCAGTTACTTGCATTTCTTTTCTTCCCAGCTAGATTGAGAAATTGTTGGGAGTGGGGAGCCAACTGGTATGATGGGAAGTTCTGAAGAGAGAGGAAGATAACCTGGGCTATAATCCTAGTTTCATAAATGATTATGTTAATTCTGAGATTTGTAGCAAATCACAGGGCAGTCCTTGTTCTCCCACTGTGCAGATGTAGGGCTTATGCACACTGCTCTAGCCTTCATCTCAAGCTTGCTGAGCTCAGCTGAGGTCACACAGGAATGAGCTGCCCTGGTGAAGTGCCTTCACATCCTTGGTTCTCCATAAATAACAGGAGTTTTATTCAGAAAGTCCATTCTGATAATTGTAAAATAAGCAACATTTAGGGGCAAGTGGCCACTTTGATTTTCCATGTGGCTCAGAACACAATGTCTGGTCAAGTGAAGTGATGACAAAAATACACCCACAAAGATGACCTGTTTTAAAAATAATATGAGAAAGTGGACTCAACGTATTTTATTACTGATTTTCCATCACTTCTTTTCCTGGTGTCATGCACTACAAACAGAGCAACCACTGCTTACAGCTCTGACATAGAGAAAGAGGTTTCTATCACACTCACTTTGGAAAATGAACCAGAAGTTTTGCCAGTGTCCTTGCAGGATTTTTCAAACCCAAGTTTCTTCAGGACTATCCCACAGTGTTTGGGCAGGAAACTTTGCTAAATCCCCTGTTTTCTGCACTGTTTGTATTTGTTTCTTTTGAAACCACAACTTAGTGGGTGGAGTTAAAAGGAAGGTGAGGTCCATCCACAGCAGGACATCAGACACAGCTGGTCTGCAGGCCCCACTCAACCTGCTGTATGCAGTGATCAGAGCAAGGGAGGTGGCTGGCCAGCCCCTGGAATGACATTATCAGCTGTGCAGCTGTGGGACCTGTGGGACCTGGCACATTGCTGCCTGAGCTGGGTGGGAGCTTTCGAGCCACTGACCAGTTTATGATTACGAGATGTCCAGCAGACGGGTTGGGTTTAAGCCACGCTGCTTGTGGTCAGTAGCAGCCATGTTTATCGCTGTCCTATTCATGGAGATTTAAGCACTCAAGTGATTTCTTAATTTTTTTGGCCCCTAGCCTTTAAGATGACAATATCATTTTGTGATCTTGATACTTTCCTTATAATTTCCACAGACCTATGCCCTGTACTTTCAGAATTAAATGGGACCATTGGTGCCATCAGTTCTGAGACTGTGCCATGATTAGAATGCAAGAAACTTTTGAGGCTGACATTTATACCCTGTTCTTTTTATATGATGCCAGAATGTGGAGTATCCTGGATCTTAGAGGGAATTTCAAAGCTGAGATAACTAATTAAACTGAGTTGGGGTGGTGGGGGAATTGGATTCCAGACAAATCAGCAAGAAGGTGGTAGAGTATGGGGCTTCCTGAAGTGTGACATCAAAGTCACCAGGATATCCACCTGTGGCTACCAGACAAAAGGGTCCTGAAGTTTTAACAACAGAGAATCATTCTTTTGACTTAAGCCTTTTCCTTTATTGAATAGCAAGTGTTCCTGGGATGGGTAGCCAGTTAGTCTATTTTCAGACATGTCCATTTATATGTGCATGAGTTTATCAGATTGCTTCCCAAGATCAGGTTTTGTTAGGAGGATGAAAGAGGGAGAAAGAGAGCGCTGGACGCCTGAGCGGTGTGAGGAATGAGGAGAGGAGGCGTGGGTAAATAAGAGTAAAGAGAGTGATACTAACCTCACATATTTCCCTAAGTTTGTCTCCATTAAGGAACAGAATGATGGGAAATTGGGACATCTTGGATGACAGTGACTGTGAGAAATAAGAGCAGGGTTAAAATTCTGCTCTTCTAGAGAGAAATAGGGAGTAAATCAGCCTGTAGCTTAGAATAGCAGTGCATTAAGTTCCAGGAGCCCTTTCTTATGTAATTTTTTTCCTGGGGATAAAGCACATACTGATACTTTTTCATATATTTTCTCTACTTCCCCCACCCCAAACAAAGCACTTTTAGACCATTGCTGGAAGCTAGTCCCCTTTCTCAGCTCTCCTGATGCCATGTGAAAGTAAAATAGGACTTCTGTACAAAGTTGTGCTAGGAGGGTTAATCTGTGGTGAATACAATATTATGTCTTTATATAAATAACAGGTATAAACTGTTCTATAGTCCTTGGGGTATAAATAGCATCATGCCTCCTTTATTTCCCCAAATGAAATGAAAAGCAAACCTGTGAAAATAAAAACAAAAAACGTAAAATTTCTTATTTCAGTCTTGGTAAAGCTAGAAAAAAATAAGGTTATGAAGGTTCTGATGGAGTCGAATCTTGAAATAAAATAAACTTTGTTGATAGAACTCGTTCAAGAATTCAAAGTGCAGGGCTCAACAATCATATATCTCAGCAAAATACGAAAGGTTAAGTTAAACAGTCCTTATATTTGGTAGTTCATAAAACACAGTGGACCGGTGACCTTTGCCAGAAGAAGAAATCTTGTCTCTTACTTTAAATTTTTATATGCTCTGATTCTTGTAGCTATCAAGATAGTTCTTCCTAAAGTTTGATTAATGAACAGCACAGAGTACTTCAAATGAGATCAGGTCTCTCCACCAGGGATTATTTATTTTTGGAAAATTATCACCAAATGTTGGCACCTAAAACTGTATGCCTACATAAACCTTGAAGTTTGTTAAAAAATAGTTGTTAAAGGAAATTGTATTTTTTCTCTTAAAGTTATAAATTCTGCCATAGGAAATTGAATTTACTCACTAATAACCAGACTTCTGTAAACTAGATAAATGCTCCTGCTGCGCAGAAAAACATCTCAGAATCTGGAGATTCCTTTGTGAGACCCAGCCGCCTAAGTGAAATAAGATACTTTTTTATGTTCACAGCCGTGAATGCTCACTCTTCCACAGCTCCAGCCCCAAGATAGGTGCAAAATCTATTCTTTCTTGGGGCTCTCTCCCTTTCTGGATGATAAGAGAACCTCAGAAATCTTACATGGTCTAAAATGTAGACTGTCAGACCTTGTCGTTAAGCTTGCATGAGAATACTAACACTTCCACGATGCCATCAGCCACCAGAACTCAAGACACTTATGAATGCCGTTGAGCAGATGTGAGAGACTGAGAAAATGCACGTACTCCCTCTTAGATCAGACATAACAGCCTCACTGAATTCAGTGAGATTAATATGTCTGGATTTGTCCATCTGTATCTAACTAGGACTCTGACTGATTTTATCTAAGTAAAGTAGGAAGTCAAGGTTATGTAATGAATATAGGGCACTGGTTATAATCACCTACCATGTTTACAGCTGCCATGTTCTAGACCTTTAGAATAAATGTAGCCCAATGAATACTGTATATATGTTTTAGGAGAAGTGAGTGAAGATTCCTTCCATGTGGCCCTTTGGACTCAATGTCATTGTACAGTGCAGTGCACACTCTGAATTCTTAAGTAATACCCAGCAAGAATCATTGCTAGAAAGGATACCTCGATTCTCCCAAGGGATCCAGTTCATCAAACCAGACATATCAAGACATCTTTGCTTACCTTGACCTGGTAAAGATATACCAAATTGGACAGATATACATTTGGCAAAGAGTGAAGTTCAGTGTTAGGCTCACCATCTTCAACTGAGGTTTTTTTTTTTTTTAGATTTTTTATTAATTTATTTTTAGAGAGGGGAGGAAGGGAGAAGGTGGGGGGAGAGAAACATCATCAATGTGTGGTTGCCTCTCCCACGCCTCCTACTGGGGACCTGGCCAGAAACCCAGGCATGTGCCCTGATTGGGAATCGAACTGGCAACCCTTTGGTTCACAGGCTGGCACTCAATCCACTGAGCCACACCAGCCAGGGCCTCAACTGAGGCTTCTCATTGGATTTTTTTCAAGGTCAATGTCCCCATCCAATCCACCAAATTCTGTTTATATTTTTTGGATCTTGTGATGTATGACCAGGGGTTTGTGTTTGTGCCCTATTTAAAGGAATTTCATATGCTCCTCTCCTCACTTCTTAAGTGTTATTGATTTATTAGTTTGTTTATTCAGTTCTTTATTTAAGAAATAATGCCTAAATTATTCTGGACCATTAGTTCAGAGTTAATCAACATATACTTTTTAAGCTCTAGGGATGAAATGGTGAGAAAAATTGACATGTTTTCCACTTTCGCGGAGCTCACAGTCTAGCAGGAGAGACAAACATTAAGTATATAATGGCAAGTAATGAAATGCATGATTACAGGTAGATTGAATGTAATAAAGAAGAGCTGGGTGCTACGGAAACATTTAACAGGGAGATGTAATTGAGTCAAGGGAAGTCAGGAAAGGTTTCTTTGAGGAAGTTTAGGCTGAAACAGGATGGAAGCATTTGTATATTGGCATGTAGCATGGGTGCCATTTTTACTGGGTTTTAAGATGTGCTGGGAACCCTGACTCCCTGTTACTGTGTTCTAGTGGCCCCTTGAGTTGGCTGTAGAATGGTGGCACTTGTCTCTTCATTTCTGGAGGCCAGTGATTCAATGAGACATTCACTATGAGGCCAGTGCCCAGGTCAGGGGCTAGAGGGAACCCTACAGGTTTTCTTCAACTGTGAGTCATGGCCATCATGGATTTTTTATCTCCGAGGATCCTGAGTTTCAGGATAGTCAATGACCTTGTTAAGAGCCTTTCTTTCTACCCTAGTACTAGTAATTAGGGTAATTCAAGTTTCCACTTCTTATCAGACTGAGGGAAACAATTAAGTAAACACGGGTCTCTCTAACAATGGGTTCTAGTCAACATCTCCCTCTTCAAACACAGCCCGCACAACTTCCCACGCCAGCCAGGGATTCCTGGGGTCTCTTCCACCTACTTCTGGGAGTCCTTTCCTGACTGTCCCGTGTGATCTCCTCATTCCATTCACCGTGTGGTTTCTTAACTGTGTCTGTCAATACCTTTGCTAGAGTGCTGAGTGGCATCTCTTAATATTTTGACTTTAACTTGGGTTTAGGTTCTCTTGTTTCGTTGAAACAGGAAGTGATGTCTTTGGGTTACCGAGAACATCCGTACTTGTATTCTTCTTTCCTTTTTTTGAGTCAAGGTTCCGATTTACCACAACGACCCCACCACCCCTCCAGAACTTGAACATCTCCTCTGGAAAGAAAGAGGGAACTAAGAAGGCATGAGAATATTCACACCTGGTGCTGTCCACCTGCAGGTCTTTTTCCCACCAAACCCTGCTACCCTTAACACACACTTCTTCAGTGGCAGTGTGGACTCTTTAGCTGCGAGAAAGAAGTTCAACTCAAATGAAAGGACATTGATGCAGATAATTTGGGGGAGGGGGAGCCCAATCTATTACACACAAGGTTAAATTTTCCAAAGCTGTGTGTGGGAGCTGCTATTGTAAATGCTGTTATCTGTTAATGGGACATGAGCCTGAAACGCCCACATGCTGCTTTGAAATTTTCCTCCATCTGTTCATTTCTGCAAAGCTTATTTATTTATTTAGGACAAGAGAAGTGTCCTACTAATGTTGCCTGCTGAACAGTTGGGATTGTAGATCTGAGGAGAAAAAAGATAAACTTTGCTGGGGGTTTCTGAGATGTGTCTTTTTATACCCACTCCTCTGGTATCTTCAGGTGAACATGTTCTGGTAGAAGAGGAATAGTGGGAACCACTGGAGACTTGTCTTTCTTCACCATGGGGATTCCTACAGATTAATGTCACGATGTCAATATGGGTCACTGGAACATGAGTTAAC
>PVKM010006521.1:0-44012 GCA_004027735.1 Carollia perspicillata | reverse complement strand
CTGAATCAACATGAGGGTGTGTGGATACAAGTGTGAGTGACAGTGGCCGTGGACATTCAGGTGCTATTCACTCCATTGTTCTGTAAAACTTAACTCTATGGCTAAGTATGGAAAATGCTCCCTCTTAAAGATCTACAGTAGATATTAATATACAAGAAAGTCTTATTAAATAAGTTTGTTTTAAGTTTCAATCCAAAGTTAAAGGATATTTGTGTTCAGCAACACCTATCATCATTCTACTGAAGTGGAAAGGACTCCATTTTGGTAAACACGTGAATATGAGTAGAACGTTAAATCCATTAGCTGCAAAATACTACCTTCAAATATTCTGCTCTGAATAATTTTGCTGAATCAAGATAAAGAACTGGGTGTAGATATTAGAATACATGATATCCTTTAAAAGAATAGCAAATATACAGGCATACCTTATTTTATTGCATTTTACCTTAGCACTTCAGAAATTTCTTTCCTTTCCTTTTTTCTTACTAACTGAAGGCAAGACTATCCAAGAGCAAAAAAATTACACCTTGCCTTCAACTTTGCTGTGAACCTTCTCTAAAAAACAATACCACAAATAGCCCTGGCTGGTATAGCTCAGTGGATTGAGCATGGGCATGTGAGGCGGAGGGTCGCCGGTTCGGTTCCCAGTCAGGGCACATGCCTGGGTTGCAGATGAGATCCCTGGTGGAGGACACAGGAGAGGCAACCGCACATTGATGTTTCTCTCCCACTCTTTCTCCTTCCTTTCCCCTCTCTCTAAAAATAAATAAAATATTTTTAAAAATAATACCACAAATAAATGGTAGTAATTGTTTCCCTATTTTCAGATACAATTTTTAGGCTTAATACTATGGCAATGAATATACTAATGATCACCTATCTTTATACTCTCCAAATACTAATACTGTGTATTACTAAAAAGTGTAAGGTTAAAAAGCAAAACTTTTCTTTACTACCATGTGCTACTTTAGCTTTGAGTAAGAACATATTTATGAAAGTAAAGTAATGAAGCTATTAAAGTTTGGAAACATTTTTCTCGGGAAGTCCATTTGTCTCCATTTTCAGTTTTGATATTATCATAGTATAACCTTAATAATTATTGAGTAGTGGGAATTAGTCATTTATATTTATCTCACAGAGATAGTTAAGTATAAAATTAAAAGTTATTTTATGAAAATTTTTTGTAACCTATGTATTACTATATTTACAGACTCCTGATGGCAATTATGAAAGACATGGGCTAGTCATATGAGGTTTGAGTGAAAATTAGAATTTTTCTGACAGAGGAAAAAAAGAGTTTATTTTAAGTCTGTATAAGGATAAACTGTATATATATTTTAGAATATTAGGTGGAACTATAATTAATAGCACATAGAGTAACAGTATATGGATATATAACGACTCTAAAACCTTTTGATTCATGGAGACACAGTGAGTTAAAATCTAATTTTTAAAAGACTTCATTTACATTTTATAGAGAGGGGAAGGGAGGGAGAAGGAGAGGGAGAGAAACATCTATGTGTGAGAGAAACATTTCCCCAACTAGGGACCAGGCCCACAACCCAGTTATGTGCCCTGTCCAGGAATGAAAAGAATCAAATCAGTGGCTCTTCAGTGCATCTGCAGGTCAGTGCTCAACCCACTGAGTCACACCAGCCAGGGCTTAAACTATCATTTTGTATAGCTTGGATATATGAAGAGTTTGCTGATCCATACTGCATTATTCAAACAAAGCAATGTTTTTTGTCATTTTGTCTCCAGACTTTAGCATTGAGATCTGGAATGTAAATCATGTCCTTAAATTTTTTAGACCAATTACCTTATTACTGATTTGTTTTCCACAACAAAATATAAACTCACCAAAAAAGTGTGTGTGTATGTGCCTGTCTATATATATTCATTTACACACACACACACACATATTCAACTCAGGGTCATGTAAAACAGAGTGCAATATCTTATTCAAAGATACCTAGAAATTATCAGAAACAAATTGCCTCTTAGTTTTCCCTGAGAATTAAGAAAATAATAAGTTCCCTCCATTGGTTCAACCTAAGTCCTCATGATGTAGTAGTCTAGTCAAACCTTGGAATGATTCCACTAATTTTATGATAAAACAAGCCCAAGGAATTGCCACTTTAGTAGCGAAAGCAAACAGGACAGCCTAGCCTTCAGAAAGACAGCATTCTCTGATACTTGGCTACAACTGTGGACTTTAACCCTTCCCGAATTAGCCATTGTCCAAACTGAGACTACACTATTACTTTTAATAGCATTTTAAGCCAAGGGTTTAGGGCCAATTAAGAAATTATAACCCAAGTTATTACTGTTTTTTTTTTTTTTTTGCTTATGGTTTAAATATATTTTTAAAATAGTTATAATTGACCTGGCTGGTGTAGCTCAGTGGATTGAGCAGGAGCCTGTGAACCAAAGGATCACGGTTCGATTCCCAGTCAGGGCACATGCCTGGGTTGCAGGCCAGTTTCCAGCAGGGGACTCATGACAGGCACCTATACATTGATATTTCTCTCCCTCTCTCCTTCCCTTCCCCTCTAAAGATAAATAAATGAAATCTAAACAATATTAAAAAAATAAAATAGTTATAACAGAGCACTTCTAATCACAACAATGAAAAATCAAGACTATAAAGTCATTAATTTTTGTTATATATTTTGTTTATGGGTTTCCTACATATACATAATGATTGACTCTTTAAAAATTTAATGTAACTAACATATTTAAATATTATTCTACACACGATGCTTTGTTCTATAGAAACTATTTTTCCTTGTTTTCCTTGTAATTTCTTACCAAAACACTAAAGCATTTGGATACATACACACTCCACGTCTGCAACAGGCACACAACACAACGCTGTTCTGAAGGCATGTGGGAATCGAGTATGCTAGAGCTGGAGATTGGCTGAAAGTGATAATTGGGGCAAAGTTGTTGAAACTTTGTATAGCAAGGAAGTGTGTTGAAACTGTATAGGGACAACCTCCTATTGCTTGAGAGAATGCGATAGCTTATGAGAAAGGAAATACGAACTGTGAAATACATTTGATTTGACTTTCAGCTCAGTTTGGGACTCTTGCATTGCTATCAGAGAGAGAATTTTGTAAAAACCAGAAAGTTTATTGCATAATTAACAGCACACTTTGATTAATCAAGGATTTAGCTCAGTCTTTGAGTAGATTTGATTATATCAACACTCTTCAGATGCAGACATATTGATATGGTTATGTATTGATATAGTAATATTTGAAGTGTGGGTATTGCTGGTGGTATCTTACTTACAAATTCACAGGGCAAGATGTCTTACATAGAGGAATGAGTAAGAGGGAGGTATAAAATTTTAGGCATTAAACTCAAATGTTCTCCTTAAACCATTAATTAATGAAAGACCAAGACACATTCTCTGATTTTTACACTCTACATTTGGGAATTATTGTCCCTTAATAGGTAAAAGTCCCATGATTATGCATTGAAATCATAATCAAATGGGAAAGCAAATGGGATCCATTGCTGGCAGAAAACTGCTACAACTTTTTAAAATTAAATCTGTTAGGGTAACATTGGTTAATACGATTATATAGGTTTCAAGCGTACAGTTCTAGGATACATCATCTGTATATTGCATTGTGTTCCCAGAGCTTGAAGTCAAATCATCTTCCATCACCATGTATTTGACCTCATGTGTTGCGACTGTTCACACTGAGAAGATTCACTCAGGATTCAGGCAGATGGAAGAATATACATGGAGCCATGGGGATGTCTCACAGGCTTTCATTCCAGGTTGGAGCGATCCACACAGGCTGCAAGCTGCCTATCCCCACATGTCCCCCATGTCACAGTGCACGTCACCTGTCTAACAGTAGGAAGCCCCTAACTCCCTTATACAATAAATGCAAACAAAACCGGTAGGAAGCCAGAATATGTGTAACACAGCATCATTCTGTGCATGCGAGCCCACTCAAGGCTATGGGAACGTTTATTGGACCCAGTCCCAAGGCTATGAGAACACAGCTTGTCTTAGTTCCCCAGACATCTGACCAGACATCTGAGTGAGGGAGCCAGACTGACCCTGTTTACCCTACCCCTCCTTTATCCTTTAATATCGCCCCACTCCCTTCCCTCTGGTAACCGCTATACTGTTATCTATGTCTGTGAGTTTCTGTTTTTCTTACCTGCTCATTTGTTGCTTTCAGTTTCGAATCCCACATATAAGTGAAGTCATACGGTTCTTCACTTTTTCTGTCTCACTTATTTTACTTAGCATGATATTCTCAAGATTGACCCATGATGTTACAAATGGCAGTATTTCCTCTTTTCTTGGGGCTGAGTAGTATTTCATAGTGTATGTGTGTATGTACATGTGTGTGTGCATATACACACACATCACATCTTTATCTGATCATCTGGTGAATAATACTTCGGTTGTTTCCATTTCTTGGCACCATGAATACATACGCTGTTTCCCTTTCTCTTATCTCTTTCAGAGTACTTAGGAAAGGTTGAAAGGGATCATGCTAAATCAGGTCCAACGTACAGCTTAGAAAATCACTGATTTGTTACTTTCCTAAACAGATCTCAATCTCAGACCCTAAGAGTGGTCTTCTCTGTAGTAAATTTCATACCATAAAGTAAATGGAAACTTTTTCATCCATAAAAACTCAGTGTTGTTTTTGCTTGATAAATCCTCTCATCGTACACATGCTGCAAAGTTGGTGCTACAGTACTTGTATTCAAATATTCTGTCAAAATTCCTGATGAGCTGTGTTGTCTGAGAGCTCAAAGAGCCATAAGGACTCAATTGCAATCATAGCAGTGAGTTCAAGAGCTGCTTTTTTTAAAAAACATCCTTGAATATCAGACATTGTTGCAGAAGTTCAGTAAAATTTAGTCCCCAGGATCAAATATATCTCCACCTTGGTAAGAAGAATGGAATTAATAAAAATTCTACAATTTCTGATTAGTCTACACCTCCTAGATGCAAATGCCCTCAATATGTGTGTATGTCCAATGGTTTATCTGGATTCATATATTTATCATGCTCCCCCTCCCATTGTGCATTCCACATCCTCAGGATATGATTTACTTATTTTTAATAGCTCATCTCTAAAATATCCAATGGTGATGTCTTAAAAAAAACAAGCAAACTTCTCAAAAAACTACTTTCGAGAAAATCTACGGATAAATCTTAATTTAATAAAAATAAACTAAGGTATTGAAACAGTTTGGTAATATTAAATTACTCTTTGATTATTGACTCTAAGGGCTATCATTACCCAAAATAAGTGAAAAGAGTTGAAGTACCTTTTTAGTAAAGTAAGAAGATAAGCATCCTTAAAAGTAAAACATACAATATAAAAATGCAAAAACCTTATATTAATGTTTAAGATTAATATTCTGAATCAAGGGTCACATTGAAAGTTGTATTACTGATTTTTTTTTGTTTAGGAGTCTGTCAATGCTTTATAACTAAAATTTTAATGTTTATATTATTTGTTTCCAGTGTAGTAAGAAACAAATACCATAATAAAAGTGATAACGATGTTAACTTTTCTGTAAATCTAGGTCATTGAAGATTTAAACCACTGTAGGGAAAAGCCACTACAAAATAAATTTGAAAGCTCAAGGAGAACAAATCCCAAGGGTTACTTCCCACTAGAAGGAATAAAAAATTGCAATGGGTTCTGGGAAGTTCAATTATAGAAACAGACAACAAGAGGTTTTCAGCCAATTTGAAACTAATTCTGTATGTTCTGGAGGAAAAAAGCAGTTGCACAGATAACATCAGCTTAAAACTGAAAGTTGTTGCCTTAGGAGAGACACTAACAAATGGGCTTTATAGTCTGAGCTCTGAGGAAAGAAAGAGGATAGTGATAAAGAGAGAAACAAAGAAAGGGACAAAATTATATTCTATCATGCTCGCACTCCACAGCGAATACAATAAGTTGAAACACCTGCATAATTCAATGAACACTTGATATATTTTGATAATTATAAATATAAGGCAGTAAAAATAAATCAAGGCATAAAAAGAATCACAGGAATAGGCAAAATAATAAAATCAGGAAAATGAGAAGATATGAAGTCTAAAAGAATGAAAGAAGTGTTTGTTCGTCTGTACCATGGCAGTCTCTTGTTCATTTTTTTCTGTTTAGTGTTTCTGTTTACTAAAATTTCCCCAGATCTGCGATTATAGGCGTAAAGCAATATATAATAACACAAAAAATAATGTCAAACATATTTAAATTAAATAAAAGTTAAATTTTAGCAAATATTTTAAAAACAGTGGAATAATGTTTAAAGTAATGAGATTCTTGCATTTACAGTATAATACTGTCCATTCCAAATAATTGAAATTATTCTAAATATGACTTAAATAATACCAGTATCATGACAAAAAAAACACACTGCTTTAAATTCTGTTAATTTGAATAATATTTTACTTTCTTGACCTATAAAAGGCAATTTCATAAGGTTTACTCTAATTAATTTCAGCTATTCTATTCTACATAATAAAATAAGTAAATACATAACACAGTTTCCAAGCTTTAATTTTTTAGATGTTGTTTCAGCATATATTTACTGGCATGATGAACATATTAGCTACAAAAATCTTAGGAACTTTGTAAGATAAGCATGTAAGATAAATTGATAGATATTTGTTTTGATCTAAAACCACATTGTTGTGGGAAATAGTAACCTATTTTAAAAACAAAAGTCTCTGCTTTTTCAAAGAAATGCAAAAACAATTTTCTGAGAGATATGTCAGCATATCCATGCACAGTTATTAGTTATTATAATTGAATATTACATAAGTATTAATAAGCTCTTTCACATTCAATACATATTTAAATATCTCATCTGCTTTGAAAACAAGACTGTATCATTAATTAAAATCGCTTTTTGTAAGTTATAACATAAATTATATTATCCACAATGAAATTATGTTTACCAACAGAGGCACAGAAGAAGGGAAGTTCCGTTTTCACACTCCTGTCGTAAAGAAAGTCCAGGGACATGTAACCTTCCTATGATTATTGCCCTTATGAATGCATGACACTGAACAGTGACCACAGAGCCTCATGCCTCAGCTACTTTAGAGCAGAACATTCTTCTTAGAGTTAACCTCGGTGCCCAGTAGAGTAACTTGTATTCTTCTTTTGCTTTAGTCATTTATTCTTTTCACTTATTTATTGAATTGTTGTTCAAGTGCAGTTGTCTCTACATTCTCACCCCCACCCAACCCACCCCACCTCCCACTCATGATTCTACCTCCTTTTGGCTTTGTACCTTATATTCTTTATGGTCTCTGTTACTTTTAACAATAAAGTAATGGGGGTTTCTAGTGTCCAAAACAATATTTAGGCTGAATATTCACCTTTTATACGATTCAATATCAGGAATTCATACTTGAGAAAGTTCCAATCCCACATAGAATGGAGAAAGTCACTGGTAGTCATTGTCTCTTTATTAGCAGTAATGTGTATATAGTCTATAACATAAATTATACTGAACTTTAACAAACTGAACTCACAAGAAAAGCAAACTGAATCTGAAATGACAAGTCCCTCAGGGGAGAGATGGAACATAAGGGCCACTCCATCTTTGGCAGAGCAATGCTAGGAGAATAAAATCAAGAAAAGAGAAACTGAAGTCCAAAATATCAGATATGTTCAATTTAGGACAGTGGTTCTCAATCCAGAGGAATTGTGCCCTTCAGGGGACATTTGGCACTGTCTGTACACATTTCTGGTCATCAAACTGTTGTGGAGTGTAGGAGACACACTATGATCACCTCTAACTGTCCACAAATCCTGTGTTGTCATCTCCTACTCTACCTTGAGTGTGGGTGGGATTTTTGAATTTTTTCTAACAATGATAAGACAAAGGTGATAGGATGCCACTCTCATGACTATGTTTTATCACATAAAACTTCACCATAAAGTGAGGGTTTCTCTCCATCTCTCTCTCTCTTTCTTGCTGGACAGCTAAGCCATTCCTAACTTCTGACCCAGGAAAAAAGTGAGATTGTAAATATGCATGTTATTTTAAGCTCCTACTTTTGTGATAATTTTTCAAGCAATAATAGGAAAGTAATACAGATTACTACTGGCATCTAGTGGGTAGAGAACCTTTTAACCTTGTTAAAAATCCTAAAATGCACAGGAGAGTGCCTTATAACATAGCTTTATCTGGCTCAAAATGTAAATAATGTCAAGATTTAGAGAACATGGGCCAGAATAGAGAAAAGTGGCAACAGCCTTCCCACTGCATCGACTCTGCCTTGGAGATGTACCCATATGGGAGGTGATGGGCTGCAACTGTGGACAGACAAAAACTGCTTCCCCTCTACCCTTTCCTCATATGGATCAAAACCCTTAAGTCGATGTGAAAGAGGCGGTAAATCCTGCCTCCCTCATGGTCATGGAAAATCCTCTGCTTTAAGGAGTGGGGCAGAGACAGAAATGCATCTGCTACTGTAAAAGTAGGAAATATTCCTCCCCCCTACATTCAGGTAATGCAAATGAGAGAAACTTACTGTGAGAGAAAGAGATGAACAAAACAATTCTCTGGACTCATGATTCTGCCCCAATTCAAAGAAAAAGTCTGATACCACCAAGAAGAGCATGACATTTTTCCACCCCAAAATCTACCAAAGGAATCAGGCAGGGGTTTAGCTGGTGAAAAGGGGTACAGGAATGCTGAGAAAGCACCACGCACAGACTAAGGTTCAGGACTGAGGTTTGTGGTACACTAAATATTAGCCCTGCGAAGATGTATATATACCAATTCCACGGACCTGTGAAGAGGGTGCTTTCCTGGCAGAAGGGACCTTGCACATGTGATTAAGGTAAAGATATTTTTGATGGGAAGGTTATTCTGGATTATCCCACAGCCAGGATTCTCTCCTCTCTCAGTCACTTATATCCCCAAAACAAACATAACATGAAGAAGGTTTGTAATCTTTTTGTTTATTTTTAATTTGTTTTACATGAAGAGCAAAGGACGAGGAGGAGTCAATGGATATATGACCAGAGGGTGGAATGAAGTTCAGCTTTCAGAGTTTTTTAAAGAGTTGTTGACCCTTCCCTAGCCCAACTCCCAGATCCATGCAACATACCATGTTGCGGATGTGTGCTAGTTAATACTCCCTTAACACACACTCACATGCATATCAACAGTAACACAACCAGTTTACAATTAGACAATGCCTCACTCTTAAATATGAATGCACTGGACAGACAAGAAAGTACCCACTTGAGGAAGAGTTCTCACATGAAAGCCAAAATAAAAATAAATAAAATAACTCAGAGGAAAACAGAATATATGCTATCAAAAATAAATAGATAAGAAGAAATAATCTGGTAGAGTGTAGAAAACTGCTCATGATTCAAGAAAAGCATGTTTTTCAGAGAAACATTGAAGAATAAAGAATGTCCATAGAAATTAAATACACTACAGCAGAAAAAGGAAGTAGAAACAAAATTGGGATAGTCTTTTAGAGTGGACGGTCAACACATATTTTTCTGTAAAGGACAAAATAGTAAATCTGTTAGACTTGTCCAATCATACAATGCCTGTCAGTGCTACTGAATTCTGCTATTTTAGAGAGAAAGGGCCAAAAGACAATATTTAAACAAATGAGTAGGAGGCTAGCTCTAATGAATTTTTACAAAAACAGGCAGTAGAATGCAATTAGCATTGGAATTGCTTATTTCAGTCCTAGGGAAGTCAATGAAAGAGAGAAAAAGAAAACCAAAATTGAAGGCTCAAAATCTGGTATTTTATATATGACAAAAAATTATATAAAGGAAATAGAAGAAAACCAGAAGAAGATTACCAAATGAGTGATGAATAATCTTGACTAGAATTGAAGCACTGGTCTCCAGATTGGAGAATATAAAGTAAACTTGTGGGATATTATGCAGAATGCAAAAAATGTAAATAAATAAATATATATATGCAAAAAGGAGAAATATGTTCAAAGTTAATAAAAATCTACATAGTATGATACACTTTATGATATTTGATATATAACACATATATTAATACTACTCACTTGAATTAATTTTAATATTTTCATATTGTAATCTATTTTATCTAATATTAATATATTCTTTTTGATATTTTATTTCATACATTTAATTTTTTAAAGATTTTATTTATTTATTTTTAGAGAGAAGGGAAGGGAGGGAGGAAGAGGGAGAGAAACATCAATGTGTGGTTACCTCTCCTGTGCCTCCCCACTGAACACCTGGCCTGCAACTCAGGCATGTGCCCTGACTGGGAATTGAACCAGTGATCCTTTGGTTCATAGCTTGCGCTTAATCCACTGAGCTATACCAGCCAGGGCATAATTTTTTTAATTGTATTTTACTCCCATATATTTTCTGACTTATTTTTAAACTTCTAATGGTTGTTTTATTTTTAATATATATCTTCAAACATTATAGATTACAAGATTTTTTTCAGGCAAGAGTAAATGTAGAATTTCTCTCTCCTTTTAAATGACATATTAATCTTTTCACACATGCTATAATTTACAATATCTAATAGCAATATGTCATTACAAGTTATTTTGTTTCTAATTAGCTGTCTTTGAAAACATTTCCCTATTTTGTATTGCTTCATTTGATTTTACAAATTACTCTATTTAATAGATTATTTCATACATGTTATTTGACCAACATTATTTAAGAACTACAGATGTACAGTAAACAAAATTTCTCTCCAATTATTTCCTTGCTGATTTAAAACATTTTAACATTGAATTAAGTCTTTCCACATCAATATTCATATAGAAATAAATGTTTTTTCACAATTTTATTATAATATTATATATTCAACCTCAGGAATTTTGAAAATATATAAATTCTATAAAGTAATTAGTCATTAGCAAGATAAAATATAACTATTTTAAAAGATTGAATTATCTTTCTGAATGAGAGTGAAAATGAAAATCAATTAATTTAAGTGTTTATTTGATTGTGAATTTTATTAGCATTTGATATATAAATTTTAAATTAATATTTCCTTTTTATACTAATAAAGTTTTAAATATTATTTACAAAAGTAATCCATTTTTATGTATTAATTTCTCTAGAGTCAATTTCTTTAAAGTCTTAAAGACACCAAATTAAATGGCAAATCTTTCTGGGAAATTAATCTTTGAATTTTTGTTATCTATTAGTTTATCTTGATATTTTACTTCATTTATTTTAATGATTTTTTGTTAATTTGTAAGTAAAGTAGCTCTAATTTTGCTGATTTCCACTATTAATATAGTTTAGCTTTATTTTCTTACTGTACAGAAAATAAAAAGTAAAGCCCAAAGTAATAAAATGTCTTCATCTGCTCAGTATGTGAATCTACATTACTTGACACCAAGATATTGTTTTGAAGGCATTCATGTTACTTCTTTTAGATATAATTTAGGTCTTTATTTCTGTAATTTTAAAGAAATTGGTTTAAATGTTAAAATTGTTTTTTTCCTAATATATATTCTATATCCTTCAATCCATAACAAAGCAGCTACTTACTTAGTGGCTATCCTTTCTCTAGTTAACCAGATATTCTTTGGATTGTAGCACAAAATACTAGATATTCATAAGCTGCAAGTGAGTTTAATTCAAAAGAAAATGTGTAGGAAAAAATGGTATAGAAAAGTAGAATGATGTGCTTTTAATTTTATAATATGATAGATCTTCTATAATCACGTGTTCTCAGTAACACTTCAAACAATCTATTTGGTTATTTATAGTAAGTATTTAACAGATTCATGTTTAAAGAACAGGAACTGTTGATACTTATATTCATCCTAGCTATTCATGCTGTCTTCTAATTAGCTTCTACATGGGTTTAGAGTAGTTGAGATAATTGAACTGGAAGTAGGATTTCACTAGTCTTTTATGATAATCAAAAATCTTTATCTATAACCTAAATTTTATGTTAATGACATCATTGAGATAATGAAAATAAATGTGAGAAAGATACATGATAATAATTCTTATCTAAAAATTTGCCCACTAAAATTTTTGAGAGATTGCTCTTATTTCCGTCTAATTCTTGCATTTGAGTGGGAATGGTTTGTTTATAGTGGAAATTTAAATGATGAAACAGGCACTTGGGTTTGTGTTACTTGCAATATTAATACCTGTTAACAATTCAAAGAGTTTAATAAATCTCAAAATCCTACATGATGTCATTCATCTTTAATCAAATCTGATTCTGTCCATTATAATAATTAAAATGTAAGTATTGTTAATTTCTTTAAGGCTGTTGCTATTGTCAGATGTCTCCTTAACTTTTAAATAATATATTGTTCAGAAGTTTTAGATTAGAAGAGTTTTTAAATATTAGTTAAAGAAAACAAAATCAAGTGAGATGGTATAATCAAGTCCTCTAGAAAAGGAAGGATCTTTGAATGTTCTATATGTATATATATTTAGCCAACTAAACTTTTTTTGCTATTGTTCACCAAGCGTGTATGCCTTTCTTCATAGGATGAAAAACAAGCAACTCTATAATCCATAAATACACATGAGAGCAACTGCTTACAATAGTATTTATTGTGCATGCATAATTATATTTTCATAACTTTCTTATGGGTGAAAGCTATATCAATTTATATGGCCTACATAAAATGATTACGAATGGAGCTTAAGTAAATTAAAGTTATTACACAAATAATTTTAAAGGTGAATTAACACTATTAAGAAAAATATAGCTAATAAAAATGAGTCCATAAATTCACATTTGGGGTTATGAAAGAAAATACAATCATAAGAAAATAAAAAATTAATTACAGTTAGTCTCTTCTTTCTCTAATTATATATTATAAATGTATGTTTGGAGTTAAAGGTTATGTATATATACATAACAAAATATGTATCATTTATAATATTGTACATGTACATATGTACTACATGTGAATTATATACTTTAACTATAATGCATTATACATATATATTGCAAGTATAAATACACCTCGATATACAACAGGAATGATATAGAACCTAAGAAATGCAGTCAGCCCTTCGAATCATTTTGAGCAGAAAAGAGATCACAAAGAATGGAACTAAGTTCACACAGTCCCAGGACTGTTTGCCTTCACCCTTCGTTCCACTGACTGACAGGCCCAACCATCAGAATGTCATTCCAGGGAACAGGAGAGCTGTGGGAGTGGGCAGGGGACTTCCAGTAACTTCTAAGAATGCTTCCTAGAGGCTCCACTTACTTTGGTTAAGGTAAATAAATAGATGTACACAAAGACACACATTCCACTCATACATACACATGTGCATGTACATAGATGTGCATGTACATGCATGCTTTTCCAATCTCAAGACTAAAAATAGATTTGAATTTCGGTGTTGAGCACACAACACAATATACAGCTCATGTATCATAGAAATGCACATTTGAAACTTACATAATCTTTTTAAAATGTCAACCCAATAAATTTAATTTAAAAATATTTGGGTTCAGGTAATTCTTCATAGATAGACATAGGTTTAGATATATTTTATATGTTTAATATATTTTTATTTAAAAAGGAAAAGCAAATAAAATATTAATATCAATATTCTTTGAGGAATAAATTACAGACACTTTTTTCTCCAATGCTTCCATTTGCTCCCAAATTTCTTCTTATCATTACTGAATTTACTCATAAAACCTTTTATCTAGTATTGTTGCTGAAATTTATTGAAATCAATAAGAAACTTTTACAGATCTTAAGCAAATACATCATCTATGAAAATAATTATATTCTTTCTTTCAAATGTTTAAAGCCTTTAATGGATTTTTTTGCCTATATTGAGCTAGGTACAATTGTCAGTACAGTGTTGAATGGAATCACAACAGAAATCTTTGTTCTGTCTCAAAAAATAAAATTAATTTAACATTAAATGCAGTGTTTGTCATAGGTTATCAAAGTAATGAGAACCCTTGCATTTCTAGTTGTTCCAAACTTATATTAAATAGGTTTTGATTTTCATCAATTACTTTTTGCATCTTTTGAGATGATCATGTTATTTATATCCTTTCTTATGTTATTATGGTTAATATCAATTAGTCAGTATAAATTCCCAAAATGAATGAATCTAGATGGTACTGCATTATTTTTCAACACACACATTATTCACTTTATTAATATTTTCTTTTCCTTAAGATTGTTGTTTCAGTGCTTAGAACTGAAATTGGCCTGTAGCATTCATGTCGAGATAAACTTAGATTTGAGATAATGAAAATTCCCTCATTCTCTAACCCAGAAGAGTTTTTATAAGACAAATGTTATTTTTTTTCTTTCATGTTTAGTAGACTTCTTCTGTTGAAACAACTGAGCTGTCAGTTTGTGTGTGTGTGTGTTTTTGACAAAGTTTTCCATATAAACTCAATTTACTTAATAGAAATAGAACAATTTACATTTTCATTTTTACATCTGTTTTGATTATTTCTATATATCCAGATTATGTTCCACAGCAGCCAAGTATTCTAATATACTTTCTAAAAGTCATAAAAATGAAGTCTCACTTTATTTTCAACATCAAGGATTTATAGAGCTACTCTTAACTTATGACATCTGTCCACAGTGCCTACTGTTACTTACTTCCTTTAATGTGTTTAACCAATAACTTATACTTTTAATCTTTGTAAAAATAAACTTTTATTAATTTCCTGATAAAAATTGCTATTTTTAAGATAATAAACTTTTTTTCTAATTTTTATTGTCTTCTTTGAATCATCTGTTATTTAAAGGAAATGATTTAATTTTGAAATATGCTTCTATTTTTCTACTCATTATTTTAATTTCCAAAATATTCTATATTGGTTAGAGATCAGAATTTCTTTAAAAATATTAGAATTTGCTTTATTCCCTAAAAGCAATCATTTAGTAACTATTCCATTTGAATGATTATTATTCAGTTGACAATTTCAATAGCATATATCTCTATTTTTTGTTATGTTGGCCAGATCTATAGTATTCTTTCTTGTCTTCTTGTTTACTTAATTTCTAAGAGAAGTATGTTAAAACTTTGTTGTGACTATAGATTTGTCTATTATCCAAGTACTTTCATCTTTGAAAAATTAACCCAGAGCCCTGGCTGACATGGCTTAGTGTATTGACTGATGGACTGTGAAGCAAAGGGTCACTGGTTAGATTCCCAGTCAGAGTACATGCCTGAGTTGTGGGCCAGGTCCCCAGTAGGGAGGGCACGAGAGGCAACCACACATTGATGTTTCTCTCCCTTTCTTTCTCCTTCCCCTCCCCTCTCTCTAGAAATAAATAAAACCTTAAAAAAGAATCCACCTAGAGATACATGAAAGGATGCTCAGCATCACTAGCCATCAAAGTTGCAAATCAAAACTACAGTGAGATTCACACTGGTCAGAATGGCCATCATAAACAAATCAACAAACAATAGTGCTGGTGTAGTTGTGCAAAAAGGGAACCCTGGTACATTGTTGGTGACAATACAGACTGATGCAGATGCTGTGGAAAACAGTATGGAATTTCCTCAAAAAACTAAAAATAGAACTGCCTTTTGATTCAGTGATCCCACTGCTTATTATACCCTAAGAATCCTGAAACACCAATTCAAAATAAAGTATGCACCCCAATGTTCATAGCAGCACAATTTATAATAGCCAAGAACTGGAAGCAACCTAAGAATCCATTAACAAATGAGTGGATCAAAAAATATCAGTCCCTGCAGCAGTCCCTGACTGTTGTGACTCAGTGGATTGAGTGCCAGCCTGCGAACCAAACTGGTTCGATTCTTAGTCATGGCATATGCCTGGGTTGCAGGCCAGGTCCCCAGTTGAGGGCATGCCAGAAGCAACCACACAATGATGTTTCTCTCCTTCTCTTTCTCCATCCCTTCCCTTCCTTTAAAAATAAATAAATAAAATCTTTCAGGAAAAAAAAAACTATGCAGCAGAAGGAAGGAGCTCCTACCCTTTGTGAAAACATGGATGGACCTGGAGACCATTATGCTAAGTGAAATAACCAGGCAGTGAAAGACAAATACCTATGATCTCACCTATAAGTGGAACATAATCAACAAAACCAACAGGAGGCAAAATATAACCAGAGACACGGAAATAGAACTGACACTAACCAGAGGGAAGGAGGGTGAGCATATGGAGGGACAGAAGGGGAGGGGTCATCAGAGAACATGTATAAAGGACCCATAGACAAAGCCAAAGGAGGGTAGGATTGAGGGTGGGAGGTGGGAGTGAATGAGGCAGGGGAAGGTGGTGGCAGGAAATGGAGACAACTGTACTTGAACAACAAGAATATCTTTTAATGTAATTTAAAAACAAATAAAATAAAGATGTGCTATTAGGGGCAAGCAAGTTTGAAAAACACATCTGTTGATTATAAACTGCAATTATATTTCTGAAAAGGCCCTCGTTTTCTGATAATATTTTCTATCTAGTCATTACTGATATAACTATATCAAAATTTTATTCATGTTTACATGATATTTTTCTCATTATTTTAATTTATTAGTTTCTCATGTAAAAGACATATTTTAAGGCTACGTGAAGATAGGCCTTTTCAGCTGTCTGATAATTTGTCTATTTTGAACAAATTATTCTTCATTATTTATTATTTGTGGCTTAAATATAATCTCTTACAATTTATTGTTTTATTTGCCCCTCTAGTTATGTGATTCTATAGTTCTCTGTGTATGCATTTAAGTTGATTATATTTTATTATTCCACTTTGAATTATTGGCTTTAGAACAAAAAAGGACTACAAACATGATACCCTGCCTTTATTTACAGCATTACATTAATTTTGTGGCTGTGTGTGTGCATGTGTGTGTTTTAGAAAGAATGAGTCTGGTAAGTGTTAGGCTGAACAACAGAGTCTCCTAATGCTTTCAGGAAATCTAAAAGGAATGTTTCATGATTTTTCCCTGGAGTTCTGTGGAATTGGATGCCTTCCATATATAGATATTTCCAATTCCATTAGGTAATTGGAGGTTTAAGTCGAGAATACTAGGTGAGGGAGTCTAACAATGATAAACCTAACACATCCCCAGTGAATATCAGTATGATATTCATGCCTACATTTAACATTGGGAAAATATAATAACTTCTTACAGGTCTAACATTTTTCTTTATGTGATTGAAATTAGTACTCAAAGAGTGGTCCCCCAGCACAATCAGGAACCTTTTCAGAGATTCTAATTATTGCTCGCTTCCCCCAACCTGCTGAAGCAGAAGTGCTGTGGGAAGACCAGGAGTATGTGTGTTAGCAGACCCACCAAGTGATCTGATGCCCACCAAAGTTTGAGAACCACTGTCATAGAGATGTGGCGACATTAGCCCCATGTACAGACCTATGACTAGAGACCCATGAAACAACAGGGACATCAACAGTATACATGTAGAAGAGAATATGTCCAAAAAGTAGACATTGTTTCTGATATATTTTGTTGATATGTATAATCACCCCCTTCAATAACTCTAGAAGACCTAATTAAATGATTCATTTAGCTCAATACAAATCATAAATGGGCTGAACCTATTTACAGTTGTCTAGAGTAATTAACCAGACCTTTCAATCAGGAAGGTAAAAGCAGCTGACACTATTCAGTGTGGATATTTGAGGTTAGCCAGTCTTTCTCCAGTGACATTTAACATTTACAAATTCATTGTTAATGACCTGCTGAACACGGAGGCTTTCTTGAGAACTGGGCACTTTTTTTTTTTTTTTTGGTTTGTTTTGTTTTGCATTTTGAACCAGTGACTTGAACAGTACCTGACATAAAAAACATGCAAATATCCAGGGATTCAATTAAAAATTATTTGTCTCAGTCTCCTTATTAGTTATTGTTCTAACAAAAAATACGTGGTGAAAACTTTATGGTTCCTCTCCTTATAAAATATTTATATCCATTTAGGAACCATCATCAATTGGATTTGCATGTATAAAAGATCATTCTACTAAAATACTGGAAATGAAAGATAGACCAATATTTTAATGAAAATAGAAAGATAAGGAAGTTAGGAAACTATGGTTTGGAGACTATGGTTTGGATGTAGAAATCTTGGTGAAAGTTGACAACAAATGATGACATTAAGGAATAAAAATAACAGAATATAGTAATCAGTAGGAAATATTAGTTGTAAGTAAAAATAATAAATACTAAATTTGCAACTTGGAACATGATGGATATTGGGTAGTTACAGGTTTCTTTGAACATTGTAATTATTTATTTTTAGAGAGAGAGAAGGGAGGGATAAAGAGATATAGAGAAATACCAATGTATGAAAGATGATTGACAATTGGTTACTGGGACTGCAACTCAGGCATGTGTCCTCACCCAGAACTAAACAGGCAAACTTTCAATTTGTAGGACGATGCCCAACCAACTCAGCCACAACAGTTGGGTCACTTTTGGGTTTTGTTAGATATAAAACACAGAAGAAGAAGTGAATTTGGAGTTGGAAAAATGATAGAAATAATCACTTTACTTGAGATAAATTGAATATGAGGTTTCATGGGACATCAAGTTGTTAATGGTTGCTTATATATATTCAGAGTTCAAAATTCTCAGCTGGAAATAAGAATCTTGCAGCAATAAATATATTAAAGTGCTCAACATGATGGCATTGCCTAGAAGTAGGAATATTTCCTGCTTTGAGAAAAGCAGAAACTTGGAGTTGGACCTTAATAAAATCCAACATGCAGAATCAGCGAAGATGACCTGAAAAAGAAGTGATAGAGAGTGTATACAGGAGGAATTTTCCTTGAGTGTAGGAGATTAATATAGACAGAAGTAAAATTTGAAGAAAATTATTTGAAGACTAAAAGACAGATTGAAGTAGAGACTAAATGGAGACCACTTTTTCATGAATGTTGCTGTAACAAAGAGAGAAATAAAATGACCACAAGCAAGGTAAATGGTGATGGAAGAGGTTGCATCTCAAATGGAAGATACAAGAGAAACCTCCTGTCTTAGGACAAAAGAAAAACACAACAATGGGAGCATTTACATAAAGAACCATCAATGGTTAAATAAATTATTTAAGCATCTAAAGAACATAATTTAAAAAGTGAGAAAAATGATATAATAAAGGCAAAAATCAAAAAATATTGCTTAAAAATAAAAATAAGGGAGATCAGAATTGCTTTAAAACTTCAAAAACTCTTTATAAGAAAATAAAATATTCAAAGCCTTCGGGGGAAAAGGAAAGTAGGTATGAGCACTCAAAAACTAGAAATAAAATGGAAATAATACTTCCTGAAAGAGGAAATTTAAAGTACAATAAAAACATTTTATAAAATCTTCTGCAAGCGAATTTTAATATCTCATTGAAAAAGATGATTTCTTGGGAAAATGTAAAACATAAAAAATTATTTCAGTTGGGATTCAAAACCTCAACAGATCCTAGCAGTGGAAGACTTCGGGACAATCAAAAAAGTACAATTTTCCAGGCAGTAGCCTAAAGGGATACATTCGGATATATTCATGGATGAATTGTTTTAAATACAGGGAAAAGACTGCTGACATTTCATAAGTTATGCCAAAGCAAGGAATCCCTGTTTTCACACATTTTGTAAACAGAGACACACCACCTTTGTGTAAGGCTAATTTCTCAAGGTTGTTTGTATACTGAACAGCCTTGGAAGCTACAGGGTCTGCTTCCAGAGCCAAGGGCATTTGCTGCCCTGTATAAGAAGATAAGGTCACTACTCCCTAAGGCAAAAGTTGGGCGCAGGGCATAGTCCTTTACAAAAGACTGAAATGTCCTAAACTGGGACTCCACAGCTCTCTTGTAGACCCACTGCAGGTACAGCATCCGGAAACCAAGCCAGACCATTGGCCTCCCCCTGAAGGACAACGGAAGTAAAATGAAAGAGTGTGAACCAGGAGTTTCTGCTGTTCTTTTCTTTCTTTCTTTTTTTTTTTTTTTCTGATTCTTTTTTTAGCACTCGTGGTATTATGGTAGGATAACCTGTTAGCTTGTAAATGGAGTAAAATCTCAACCCCTTCATATAACTTCACACCTCTTACATATGGTTCCCTCCATCTGGAAACTTTTCCCGTGCCCATTCTGACAGCCCTACACTCTATTTTGTACTATGTTTACTCTTCGGATTTCATCTGATTCCTTCTGAATGGGCTACATACCCAATTACATGCTTATATAGCATTTGGATATTTTATATTGGAATTTATCACGATAGTTTACTTACCTGTAATACAGTTTTATTGTTGTTAGTGTCAAGTTGGATATTTTGTGTTTTGTTCAGTTTCGTGTTAACACCTCACATGTCTAATATACACAATCAGGAAAACCTGAGGAATAACCTAAGTATCAAGAACTACGTCTGATGCACTAGGTTTCAATACATTGTATTGTTTGTTATCCATTGTGGTATAACTAAAGTAAACATGCTTTTGTTTAATTGTCTGTAATTATTTTACTGAAAGAAAGTTGGGGCTTAGTAGTTCTTTTGAATTTTTTTTTTCCACTTAATCTTCAAAGAGTATGTTTTGAAGCAGGAATTTGTGATGGACAGCGCTTGGAACTCTTGAAGGTTGAAGGTTGTTTGTTTACTTTTGTACCACCACTTTACCAGAAGCCAGAAAATTACTAATGGGAGAAATAAGTTAATTCTTTAAAACTTTTCTTGAAGTAGCTTAAAATGATAGTTTACAAAATGAATTTTCAAAGCATAATTGTAAATAAAAATGTGGACACTATGGTAATATTTTATTTAGGAGATAATCTTAAATACTTAAAAATATACTTTTAATATATAGCACTAAATAAATGCAGAGTGTCCACAAAAAATTATGAATTAAAACAGTGACAATAGTAGCCTTCGCTAAGGAGATTTTTGTTATTAATTTATCTTTTCTATAGCTTCTTCACTTGACTTTTTAAAAAGAACTCTTCTTGATTTAAAAAAATATATGTACTGAAAACTGAGCTTAGTACTTTACATACTGGCATAGAAGAATTTAAAGGGAAATACACTTGAGTAGCTTATCTAACTAAAATTAATAAAAGCTTCAGAATATCAGTAAAAAATCAAAATCAGTTATATGTTAACTGACAGAAACTATTTTTTTTCAGTCAAAATGCCATTTTAAAGTGCATAGAGATACTGCTGAATTTATTTTAAAATCAAATATATGATTTTTATAAGCTCAAAGTTTTATAGCTATATTAGAGAATTACAAATTTAAAAAATATAGCACCATCCCAGAACTACAGTTTGAAATTATTCATAGGAGAAAGAATATCACCGAAATATATAGAGAAAATATATAGAGAAAAATATATAGATAAATAAATAAAAAATAAAATATACAAGTATGTAGATTTATCTGATGTTAATGTACTCATATGATATTTCCAAAATAATTGTCAGTTTAACATCCCCAGAAGGATTTTGTGTGGGAGACCTATATATAGTCATTGAGTGGTAATGAATAAGGTAATTTTACAGCACAGGAAGAATACTTCCTAGAATTCCAAAGGACACTTTTACATTTCCATTGCTTTAATGATTCTAAAACATTATGTACTCAGAGAAAGTGCTTGCTACAGGATAAGACTGAGAGCTTTAGCTATTTTTGAACAAAAGCTTTGTCTCTTTTGTGTGCTCTGACAAGCTTGTTCTCATGTGTTCCAAATGACGGGGCTCGACAGTGTTGGCGTTTTCATCCCTACTATTTCCTCTCAATTTTCTCGATTGTTAAAAACTAGTATCTGTACCATGTGACCAGAGTTTAGTTGCTTGTATATTCTTATCTAGGCATAGATAATTACCCTTTAATCATTTATTTTCTTGGGGAAAAACAACAGTAACAATGTAATTACATATGGCAAATATGTAAGAACATACTCCGCCATCATAGGTGAATGGTTATGTCTAATAGTAAGGAGCATTTTTAATTCAAAGGTTGTCCTTCATTTTAAAAGCTAATATAATCTTTAATATTACTTCATGTTTACAGGACATTCATTCTGCCACTTCAAAACCCACATACCTAGGATATGCAGGAATCTAAATACATATATATCTTACTCCAAAATTTTCCAACAGTCTTCATAAAATTACCTAATCAAAGCAAGAATTTTAAAAAGTAGTAACATTTTCAGAGTATTGGTAATGGAAGTCTTAAGACTCAATTTTCCCCCAAATAGCAGCCATTTGTTCAAAAATGCACTAAGGTACTCTAAGGACACTTACTTCACACAATATGTGTGTGGCTTACCCAATGGAAAATCGATGTAAACACATCAACTCTGACAGGCTGTTATCAGCATTTTACAGAGCCTAAAATCAACCTGAAACATAACCTTTTGAAACCCAGAGGAAAATACACACTTTTAAATTTCTCAGCCATTCTCTCTCATGGAGAAAAAGGTAGAGAATGTGCTTTTAAAATCATATGGTCTTCTATGAATCATTTAAAAAATTTCATTTCCTATGGAAGCAACGTTTACCAGGATGAGGCTTTGGCTTTGGACTGCATTATTTGACAAAGTATGACATAGTCACATATTCTCGTAAGGGTTATCTAATTTTGGATACTTATTCAATACTAACTTATCACTTCTGACCCTGATGTAAAGAGACCTGCTATGCAAAGAAATAAGAAGCATTCACCATTTGTCTATTTTAATTTAACACAATATGAAGTATAATATGTTAATTCATTTTTAAATTATGAAGTATCTTCTCCATTCTAAGCATTTTAAATAATTGATTTAATGATAATGGTATATAATCAGACTAGATATCATTAGTTTTATTTTAGAGCTAAGAAAACTAGGGTTAGAGGAGTCAACGTTTTCACATTCAGCGAGTGACAGATAGCATTTTACTATGTCAAGGTTATTTTTGAAGGTGTGAGCTAGCATCTTGACATGCTTGCTCTTAAAGAAATGCTGTTTCATGGAGCACACACTTGTAGGTGTGATTAGGTTATCATTGGTTTAAAAACAGATATGTGGAAAAACATAATAGACCTGGTTTGAGCATTAAATGTTTTAGTTTATTTAAAAAATATCTGTTAGTGAAAAAGTGAAGAGATTAGGCAAAGGAAAAAAGAAACCATAGACACAAACAGCAGCGTGTTGGGAGATAGGAGGGTGTGGGCGATAGAAGAGGGTAAGGAGGGTAAATGGTGGTGGGAGGAGACTTGACTAAGGATGCTAAACACACAGTAGGTATACCGACGAGATACTGTATTATTGGATACCATAAACCTGTATAATTTTATTAACCCATGTCACCCCAATACATTCAATAAAAAGACATTTTAAAAATTAAATTAGAAATGTAAAGCGACTGAGAGTTAGCTGGGATTTTAGCAGTCATTGAAAAGAGTTAGAGAAGAATGGTTTAGGGGAGGAAGCAGCAGCAGTAGAGAGATGATTTCTGATTTGAGTGGTTAATAATGAGCCAAGTAAAGAATGGTGAGGGTGCTTCAAACATGGAAATCAGCATAGGCAAAAGTATAAAGTGAGAGATGAGATACTCTTTTTTAGATTGTTAGCTGGTGGGTTATATTATTAGGTTTTCAAATATCGAACTAGCATTTCATTGCTGGAATAAAGCTACTGGGTTGACGTGCAAACTAACTAAATAATAAAATGCATATTAGTATAGTTCTGAGTATTTTTAACATAACTAATGCTTAAGTAAGTAATTTCTCAGGATTATTTTTATCTATGTTAATTTTATAGAAATTATATAGAATGACTATTGCAATCCCTGCAATTCCCTACTTTTGAAAATATAGAAGCAAACAGATTTTTCTTGAGTGGGAGGAAAATGAGAGAATAAAAGTTTACTTATGGGTTAATCACATAGATGTTTATATTCTCATCTTGAAAAATTATGGATACTTTTCTACAAGATGGAATTAATGACATGCAGACAAAAAGGCAACACTCTATTGTGAAGAAAGCCTAACTTTAGAGTCAGACCTCCTGGTCTATTAGAGCTGTCAGATCTTAATGGGAGCTTAATTAGGGGAACATAGATGTTTAGTAATAGGAAATTCTTACCGTTTGTGCACGCACATGTGCAAATATGCAATGTCCACAGTGCTTGCACTGAGAGTTTGAAAGGCATGAGAAAATTAAGATTTTTTTCATCAAGAAGATTGAGATAGGAGAAAAGGACTAGTCTGCATCTAATACATATTGGGTAAAAGAGACTGAAAGTCTTTCTCAGTATTTTCAGAACATTTCTATGGCAGTAGATGGACCAGAAAAATTAATTAAGACAGAAATTCAAGAATGCCTATTGAATCATGAATCAAATACTTACCAAGTGTTTTGCTACGCTATTCATTGAGAACACAATTATACGATTGAGTGAGTCTCACCTTCAAAGAGCTCACAAATTCAGTTGTTCCAGAGAGGAAGTTGCACTCGAAATGAACTTTGAAAAGTTCAGTAAGATTTTCTTAAATGTCAAAATTAAGGAAGGTCATTTCACACAAGTGAAGTGAATAAACAAAATCACAATGCATGACAAGTGGATATGTACAGCATATTTTCACGAAAGGTAAGCCTTTATTTTCTTGTTTCACAAAAAATGCTGGCTGAGTTGGCTGCTTACGTATGTATATAATTCATGTCTTCAAGTCCCTTCTTTCCCTTTTGTATCTATATCTAGATATGTATCTATATCTATATCTGCCAAAACAGAATAATCAGAAATTTTGGATGCTATGTTTTTCCAGATTATCATATAATGTCAATATACAGCTACTTCCCACCATATATAGTGTTGGGATAAGCAGGTTCACAATTATGTGTACACAAAACAGAGTTTATTCTTTATTATCATTGCATTATTTTTTCATACAATCAATGATAAATCTTCTTTTGCCCTACCCTACACCAGGTCATGTCATGGATATTAAAGATGACTCTCAGATTGCCACAAACATTGGAGAAAATGCCTACTTTTCATCACTCATATCTGAACCAGAACTATACTAGAATTCACTAGACTTTAAAGAAGTCAATGAATGAATGAGTGAATAAATAAATGAATCTTAAAGGAACAAGCCCCAAAGTGGTACAGTGAACATAGGTAGATGCTAGGGGTAAGAAAATGTTTATGTCTGTTGTGCTTTTAGGTAGATACCTAATTATCTTGCACCATAGTACCTTAGTGCATGGGTCTTCCAACTTAACTTCCATGGATGCATTCTAAATGTTAAGAGATTGTTCTGAAGAAAACAGTTATTTTTCTCCTCCTCCTCTTCTGATTTTCAAACTTCCTGAAATCTTCCTTCCACTTTTTGGTTGGTCCTTCCCTTTCTGTCACTTCTTGTCCCTCACTGCAACACACAAATATACTCTCAAGGAATCATGTTTCCCATGGTCTAAAGAAGTCCAGATTCCTGCATTTTGTTTTGTGAAATATATAGTGTCTAATATTACTAATCTATAGTATCTTTTATTCTCTCTCCACATTTTGGGGATAATTTAGAGAAGAGGTAGATAAAATAAAACACTAAAACACTACAGATGGAAATGAAAATGATGGATTTTGTTCTGGTTTTGCATTAAAGGTTTCTGGCTAAGGGATATAAATTATTTTCAAGTTCAATGACTGATGATTTGATAAGTACCTCTGTCCTTTTATACATGGGCTCTTTTAATGTTCATTTATTCTGTTAAAAATACTTTAATCCTACTTTTGTAAAATAAAATTTTAATTTCCTATCACTGAGGCAGGATTAATATTCTCTAGGTCCTATTTCATGACTCCAAGCCAAAGATTTCTGTTATGACCATGGAGCTGGAGAAGGATTTTTGGTAGGTCATCATCATAAACATATTAATCTACTAAAAAGAAATGTAGAAATAAAGAGTACTTTCATAGAATAAGGAGACTTATTATTATAAATTGAAAGCCCAAGATTTCTCATTTTTAAATTTGGTGTTTCTTACAGTGAAGAATATAGACAGCTTTGATGAAAAATCTCTAGGGTCACAATTTGATCCTTTCTCCTTACAGTCATGTTACCCAAAAACTTTCCTTACCTACCCGAGATACCAAATATCATCTAGTATTACATATACATAGAAATATTTAAATTTCCAGGGTACAAATAAAGTTATATTTATAATAGGAAAGTTATAAATTACATGCTGTGCTTTAGATGTCTTCAAAAGCTAATTAGATAAAATAACCCTAAATGGTGTGGCTCAGTGGATTGATTGCTGTCCTGTGAACCAAAGGGTTGCTGATTCAATTCCCAGTCAGGGCACATGCCTGGGTTGCAGGCAGGCCAGGTCCCCAGCAGCGAGTGAGCATGAGAGACAACCACACACCGATCCTTCTCTCCCTCTCTTTCTCTCTCCTTTACTCTCTCTATAAATAAATAAATATTTTTAAAAGCTAATTAGATAAAATATTAGATGCTTAAAATGAATGAGGGACCTGGTTATAAGCATGATATATGAGACAATGGCAGTTCTAATTTAAAAGCATAAAAGTATTAAAAGTAAAATAAACCATCATAAAAGATGGTTTAACAAAATGTCATTTTTCATTCAACAACTATTGCTCTAAGTTCTTTTCAACATGCTTGGGGTGTAGCATTATATCCCATTGTATCGACATACTTGGTATACATACATAGACAACAGAATTTTGGTGAGGATGTGGAGAAAGGGGAACCCTTATGAACTGTTGGTGCAAATGCAGATTCGTGCAGCTACTATACAAAGAGGTATGGAGTTACCTCAAAAAATTAAAACTGAAGTTGCCTTGTGACCCAGCAATTGTGCTTCTGGGAATTTATCCAAGGAAAACTGAAACACTAATTCTAAAGAATATATGCACCCCTGTATTCACTGCAGTGTTATTTACAATAGCCAGGATTTGGAAACAACCCATGTGTCTATCAGTAGATGAGTGGATAACATAAATATGGAACATTTACACAATTGAATACCACTCAGCTATAAAAAAAGACAATTTTATCTTTTATGACGACATGAAATGACATGGAGAACATTATACTAACAGAAATCAGCCAGTCAGGGAAAGGCAATTACCATATGCTTGCACTCATATGCATAATCTGATGAACAAATTGAAACAACAAGCAAAATAGAGACAGACTCAGAAAGAGAGAGCAGGATGATCGCTCTGGGGGTGGAGGGATCAAGCAATAAAGAAAAAAGAAAGAACCCATGGACATGGACGACATGTCGTGATTGTTGAGGTAGGGGCACGAGGGGAGGGGTGTGGGTGGTGGTGGAAAAGGGTAGAAGGGGAGTAAATGGTGATCCAGAGTCTGTTGTTTGAAGAGAAGCACTGGTCCCTTGAGGTAGGAATGTCATTAATTTGTATAGATATATTATGATCTCCATGATCTCCCTTAGGGCGATCTTCAGCCTTGCACCAGGGTAACTGCAGGAAAGGAATACCCATCCTGGTTTTCAAGGATGACTTTATATTGGATACAGACTAACAATAATGCCAAGTAAATGAAACCCTACCAGATCACTGCAGTTAAAATGGGAACAAACTGTTTATCGGTATACAGTGGTGTTTTAGTAAAGTTTACCTTGTATGGGTCCAATGGGTGTGTGGACTCATCCTGGGTTCCTTTTTCAGTATCTAGGTGAATAATTGGCACACATACTTAACAAATGGAAGAATCTTCACATTGGTTCCCAGACTTGAGAATCCATTGGTGTAGGAAGGATGTAGTTGACACATCCTTTTACTTCAACTGAAACGGAGACTCATAAATAATACTGGGACAACAGCCATAAACACTGTAGTTTCAGAGTGGTGGAACTTACCACATCCCATTCCATTCATGTTTTAAGCTTCTACACATGCAAGATGGACCGTGGCATTTATGGGCAAAGGAACATGAACTCAGCCAGGTGATAATTTCAACTGGATATCCTGTGTTAGAAGGAGGATCTTTACTAGACAAAATACATTCTTTTAAATCTCTATCAATCATGCTGGTTAAAAAATAGTTCCCTGGCTGGTGTAGCTCAGTGGATTGAGCATGGGCCTGTGAAGCAAAGGGTTGCCAGTTTGATTACCAGTCAGGGCACATGCCTGGGTTGCAGGCCAGTTCCCAGCAGGGGACGCATGAGAGGCAACCACACATAGATGTTTCTCTGCCACTCTTTCTCCTTCCCTTCCCCTCTCTCTAAAAATAAATAAATAAAATATTTTTTAAAAAGTTCACTTCTATGTACAAAGAACAGCAGCACACATTTATTATCAGCACAGGTTTATATTAATCTTTTGTTTTCCTTCACCACACACACATAAAAAATAGGTCACGAAATCTTGAAATTATGCAAAATATCCATACTCTCCACTACAATGATGCCATCATACTAACTGGAAATAGCCAACAAAAGTTAGTAAGTACAAAAAAATTCCTGTTAAGATAGAGAGCATTGTCCTAGATGAAGTAATCAGTCCTCTTGAACAGAGACTGCTTCTCTTGTTGGCTTTGAAAACACAAACTTCCGTATTGTGAGTGGAGTTCAAAGACAACCAAGTGGCAATGAATGATGTCATCCTCTTGATGCTGAGCCTCCTCCCACTTATGGCCAGTAAGAAGCCAGGGCCCTCAGCCATGGAGCTACATGGAAATGAATGCTGCCAACAATCTGAGTGAACTTGGAGGCACAATATTTTCTAAGTAAGCTTACAGAGAGAATATACCCTTGGCTTCAGTTTAGTGTCACCCTGAGAAGAAGAAAGTTAAACTGCCAGACTGACTCCTGAATCTTGAGAATGGGGAGAAAGATATGTGTTGTTTTAAGTGGCTACATCCTTAGACTTTGCCTTATAAGTTTAGCTAAGCTAGGAGAAATAAGGATCAGTCCCTAAGTTATCAGTTACATAATTATGAATAGACAATACATTGATTTCAATTTTTAAATTTGATTTATTGGACTAACTTGCATTTCAAAACTTTAGTTTAAATGATTTAGTTGGAACCAACTGGGAAGAGAAATCACCAGAACTCAGAGAAGAACAAACCTTTGTTTTTCAACAGGTGTCCCAAACATGTTCTTCATAAACATTTTCCACATGTTCTCCAATTCAGCACTCAAATTATAAATTTAAAAGCCATAGTTACATCATTTTCTTCTGTTTAGAATTCTTATGTGGAATGATTGCTAACTTTTTCAGATGTTTTCAGTCATATATTTATCTAGTTGTTTAAATTTTTCCCCTTCGGTAACTGATATACTAAAGTATGTTGATTGATTTCCTGATGTTGAATTATCTTTGGAGTTCAAGAATAATCCTTATCACTTAGTCTTATAACATATGTTTGGAATTAATGTGCTATAATATTTAGAGGATACTCCCATAAAGTCTCATAAACAATTGGTCTGGGGTTTGTGTGTTTATGAACGTACATAGTACATAGTATCATTTTTGGTTTTGTACGATTGGTTTTGTATGAGCTTTGTAAAATAAATTGGTGAGCTTTCTACATTTTTCTTGACAAGCTTAGGAAAGATCTGTTCTTTACATTTAGACAGGTCATCTGTAACATCGAATGTCTAGTTAAACTGGCAGATGCTTAATAACCAGTAATTGACTGACATATTGGTCTGTTCAAGTGGTCTTCAGTGAACCATCATGAATGATGATTGAAGACCTCCCTCAGATATTGGTCTTAGCAATGTACACAAGGGTGAAGTGAGGAAAATAAACCAGACTTAGAACTCAAATCAGAGAAAAAAAACAGTTCATCAAAATGAAGGTTTGATATAAAGTAGAATTGCTTTAGGCCACTACAGGAAAAAGACTGACTGATAGAAATCTAAATAAGAACTTGGCCAGCACACACCTCACTGTGTGCTTGAATTGAATCTCCTCCAGATAAGCTGTATTAACATGGGATTAGCACCTGAGGTGTGATACTTAAAAAGTTAACCATAGGCTTTTATAGGTACATTTTTCTGCCTGGGGGTAAAAGATAAATTCTGCAAGTTAAGAAAAAGTATACTCAGTGGATATAATCCGCCTACTGGTGTGGGAGCACTCCATTTGGGAGAGCTCTCCCGGCCACCAGGGCTGAGAACAAACCATCCCAGATACAATCTTCCTGTTTCAGTGGGAAAGGGGGTGGCAATTCCCTCCAGTGGGGATTGCCTGGAACCCTTCTCCCAAACAGCTTTTATGATATGTGTATGGGTATGCAGCATACACGCATAGCTCATCAATCAATGTCAAAAGGCTCTTGTCACACAAAAACAGGTATTATCCATAGATAACAATTGAAGGAACACAGAGATCTGTCATAGGTCAGGGTCTGTTAGTCATGTTGACATCAGATGATCGTTAAGATGTGTTTCATGAGACAAGGAGTTTACTCCTTATGCCTTAAACTTAAACATCCAGTTCGTATCGACAGGGCTATGCTAGGCAGGGAGAGCTTCTCAGGATAAAATGTACATTTTAGGCCTGGCTCCTGAGGGAACATTTGGTGTTAGAGTTGGGCCATGCCTGCCACCTGCATTAGCTGGTTTTCCAAGGAGACTCACTAGCCTCTTTCAGGGCCTGCTCTCACAGGGCTGCAGTCTCCAAAACCACACAGAACGGTCCCCAATATCCCAGGTCAAGGATTATATTTTCCCTAGAAAGTTCTCACTTTTTATGGTGTGTATGTGTGTGTTTGTACACACTTGTGTGTTTGAAAAGAGAGAGAGAGAGAGGTAAGAGAGGGGGGCCAGGGTGGAAGAGAGGGGGAGACACTGTTTAGAAATAACATAACCACAATCCAATATGTGGACCTAAACAGATTTGTAATTATTTCAAGGAGACGAGTTCATGGAGAAGGCCTGATTTAGTAGTTCTTGACTTAACTGTTCTAGTGTTGAATCCAACACATGAAATCAACATTTCAGTATAAGCATAATTTGGAGTATGTCTTAAAGATTTAATGAGAATTTTATTGGCTGAAAAAGGAATGGCAGAGATCTTAGTAAGCAAGGTTAGCATTTAGGTACAGAGAGGCAGTTTTGAGTGAATTATTACACATTTTCTAAGAAAACTTTATTAATAATAAACAATTTATATACTGTATTATATAACATAATCTGATAAGTCTACTGAGATAATAACATCTGAAAAGGAGATGAATAGATAAATGTTGGAGCAGATGTATAGGGGAGAATCTGATGAAGACAGACAAACAAACAAAAAAAAAAAAAAAAAGAGTGGGATTTGGTCTCAGGAAACAATACTGAACTATGATATAGCTTCCTAGAGAATGACCAGTAATCTAGATTCCAGTGCAAACCAAACTTTGTAGGAGCTATTTTCCTTATGAGGTCTGACCTGGAGGTGTCCAGCAATGTCATATGAAAAACAGAGACATTCACTGAAGAAGAGATAAGATACAAGAAACACTGTACATAGGACAACGATGTTTCATTCCCCTTCAAAGTAGGCACCTTGGAACGTCATGTAGTCCTCAGCTGCCCCATCGTATTTTCTTGAATCTCATCAATGGTTTGAAATCTGTTCCATTTCAAAGGTGATTTTAGTTTTGGAAAAGGTAGAAGTTATAAGACACCAAATCTGGTCCAAAAGGGGGGCCAAATCACCTGGGTGACTTGATGTTTTACCAAAAAACAAGTGTGATGCACCAGTGGGCACATTGTTGTGATGAGGCTGCCAGTTGCCAGTTACCCATAGATGCAGCCTTCCGAATCATCTGAATTGTTTCTGCCAAAATTTCATGCAGATCGTCATTCTAGTCATTCAGTCATTTTGAATGCAAAGGTCAAAGAGTACAGATGCTCACTCAACAGCATCTACCTCCCCCACCGACGAGTACAGTGAAGTCATCTTTGTTGACTTCCAGTTCACTCTCCGTGGCTGCCAGGTTATATAGATGTCAGGCAAACCATTCTTGTTATATTAACAATGGCTGTACTTTTTCTGGACAGACCTCTCATATAAGGGGGAAAATAATGCCATATTTTACTCTGTTGAAGGTAGCATAACTCTACATTACATTAAGGAATGACATTTCTTCACATTGTATAGCTGCATCATGGTTCTATGATCTTTCGTCTTAAGGGTAATAATTTTGATTTAATAAATCCTGGGGAATGCTCGGGCAAGGATTGGACTTAATATAATTTATGTTTTAATTTTCAATTGTCAAATGGAAACTGGTATGGTTGTCAAGAAAACTCAGACAAGAACCTGGATGAATGGAGATAAAGTTAGTACAGACTGACTTTATTTTGAGTTTAAGGATCTGTAGAGATACTTTATACAAGGATAGAATAAACAAGAATTTGTGATGTCTAAATAGAAATGGACCTTAAATTTTGCCAGTCTGTAAATGGAACTCTGATTAATTTCTATTCAAGTTTATTGAAAACTGTTAATATCTGAGGTACTTTAAACCAAAACTCTGTAGTTTCTCTGGAATTACAGAACCCCAACTTAACGAACATGATGTAATATTATGTAGTTCCTTAATAAATGGATATAGGTGATAAGCTAAAAGCAACAATAACACATTAAGATGCAGAGACAATAATAAAGGTTTTGTTTTCCTCCTTTTGCAGTCAACTGTTTTGATTATATGCACTTGAAATATTTCCTCTCATACACACCCATGGTCAATGGACAATAGTAAATGTCATAGATAAAAAACTTGTTGAATCAAATATATGTTAAAAATAAATTGTTCACATTCAAATTCTGATGGTCCTATTATAGTAGTTGAAGTATAAACCAAAATTGATAAATGTGATATTGGGTTGCAAAACCAGGATCTCATCTCATTATTTTTTTCAAAATATCAGATTTAATATTCATTCATAGCCAGAATTTTAAAGGAATATATTTTGGGCAGATAATTTATGAGCCATGATCTTTATTATGCAGAAAATCTTGCATTCTCTATTCTTTACTAGCAAAATATAATTTCAATATTAATATAAATTTGATGTTTAAAAAACAATTTTACTAAATGAGACCAAACTCAGTTCATTCTGGAGTTTACACTTTTCCACCATCCACCTTTACAAACCGGTCTGGATCCTCAACTCGTGTCAAGGTATTGGGATTGGTCGGTGGAAATGGATATAAGCATTTGGACACCGATTGTAATTTTGCACAATAGTTTCCCACAGGTTACAATTTGTCCCTATATGTTCTGATGACTAAAATGTGTCCACACAATTATGAAATTTCCAGCTTATGGGTTATTTACCAACTTTCTACTTATTTCAGTAAATGGACATCTGACATACCTAAGTATAAGGTTGCTATTATAGTACTGCTGTAGTTACCTCCTGTTAAATGCAGTTAGAGTAAGTAGAACAATAGACAAGGGGCGATATTTGATGTCCTGGTTAGTAACTAGCATGATAGCAAAGGATGCATGCTTTCATGTGTTTTTTACAACCATTTTCCACTGCTATTTTATGGAATACATTGCTTACATTAAACTCCTTGATATTAGAAATTTCAATTTTTTTCTAAACCCTTCACAACATCTTCCATATAATTTTCAGCTTATTCTCTTTACTTTCATAACATATACTCTAGTATTCCCCAAGTCAAAATTATGCATTATTTGTCTTTAGACTGACTAGTAAAATAATCAAAGTAATAAATTGCTTCAAACTTTCTGTGGTATCTCAATGTACTACCTGTATTTTATTAATCAGCTAGTTAAGGTAGGTTTTGTATCTTGGACTAAATAGAGAAGTTCCTCTTTTTCTAGATGCCAATAACATTTTCCACTGAAATGGCAGAGCTCTGTATTCCTGATACCCTCTGCCACACAAGTAAGCTACAAAACTTTTAAAGCACCAGCTATTTCCTTCTTACTGGTCATATCAGCACTATGTCATCAATAGAAGAAACGAAGGTGATCTTATTTACAATAATAGCAAGTAAGAATCTCTGTGTATTACTTGGGAGAAGAGAAACAAATAAGTATCTTTGAAATAAGAAACTCAAAGAACACTTCAGTTCCTGCCTGGTGAAAACAATCTTTGTCTATCCTTTTTTGCTTGTTGATAAAAACCGAAGATTGACACAAGCTTACTGTAAAGGATCAGAGAGTAAGTATTTTAAGATTTGTGAGCCATGAAGACTCTGTTGCAAATGCTTTAGTCTCTACCATTGCAATACAGGAGCAGCCATAGACAATATGCAAATGAATGAATATCACAGTGCTCCAATATGGCATTTTACAAAAACAGACACAGTTCGGATTGCCTCACAGCTGCAATTTGCAGACCCCTACTGTAGAGAAACATACATTTACCTGATTAATAGTATTATTCCAGCTGCCAAGGGCTATATTAGTTTGCTCTAGTAAATAGAGGCAATGTGCTCAGAACTGCATACCCAATGGAAGATATGACTTGATTAGGTTAACAATCACAATGTTATTCTCAAACCCTGTCATTTAATAATTTTACTTTAATTATCCATTTTGTCAAAAAGAATTGAAGAGGGGTGTCTAAGGAATAAAAGTACTTGCATTTCCCACATCTTTTTCTGTGCATAGGGTGACATTAAGAATAGTCAACACCCGGTTAAGGATAGGCACTGAAAATTGATGCTGACACACTACTGTATAACCTATACCAAGTAATCTGTCAACTCTGCTGGTGACACTATATCTAAATGCAGAGTAATATTAGAGGTGCGACATGTGGTATCGCACATTCCTATGGTGATGGCTTTTTACATGGTTTAAGATTGCTAAAGTGAAGATTCTGCTGGTGCTGAATGCACCAGTTCCAGCTCTTTCCTGAATCAGACTCCGAGCTCATGCACCACGACACACTGGTTTTCTGTGGCTGCTTAACAGTGTCCTGTGATATCAATCTCCTTAGCCCAGAGAGTAGCAGGGTCCTTGGAAACCAGAACTCCCAACTTTGTTACCTGTAACTACATAAGAACCTTCTTTTCTTTCTTTCATCCTTAAATGTCATGCCAATGTTGTGATTTTCTATGCATATCATAACATGGCAAAATTTGGCATTCAGTTGTCCTCAGGGAATGAGTAAATGCACATAGTTAATTTAGAGAGAATTGGCTTAGACTGACGAGTGTTTTAGTAACAACTCCATTTCTCACCTGATAAGATTTCATTCTGCCTGGTGGACTGATGCCACAGGCTGGGATGGTGGTGGATTTGGAGGCAATTACTTGGTTAGACAGTGAGTGACAGTTTCCCTTTGTGATGGATCCGGTCAATGTTTCCAGTCAACATGTATGATGAAAAAATTTTCTTAGGGGACTCACCTAACATTTTGTCTACAGGGCTTGATTTTTGTTTTGTTTTTTTTTTTGTTTGTTTGTTTGTTTGCATTTGTTCAGAAACAGGACAGGGTCATGACATTTAGTATTTGGAGCACAGCGGGTCATGTGGTGGCCTGAATGTTTTTAATTGTGAAATTTGTGTTTTATTTACCACTTACTTGGTTGCCTATTTTTTAGTTACTTAGCTTTCTGTTGATTTCTTTTCCAGAGGCATATATTTTTAGTAAGATTTTTGCATTTCAGACCTCTCCCTAGGTTCTGTGTAGTCCATCTGCTCTTCTGCCTTTCATAATGACCATAATATTTTGATTTTCATGGTTCCTGCTAGCAACTGTTTTTACTAACTCTATGTTTCTATTGTGCTTGCTGGGAGAGGGGACTCAAATTTAATTATACTCTCTCCCACTAGTATTCCAAGTTTAGCAAGCATAACTGCAAATATGATTAAAAAAAAAAACAACCGAGTACTTCTTTCAGGAATTTCAAGAGAAAACGTGGCAAGTAGATTAAAGTCCTCTTAAAGATGTGCATATCCAAAACTATGTGACTATGTTACCTTACCTGACAAAACGAACTTTGCAGATGTTTTTACCTTAAGACTCTTGAACTGGAGTCATTATCTTGGATCATTCTTATCTGGATGGGCTGAATCCAACCACATGGGTGGCAAAGGCAGGCAACGTTTTCAGATGTGGTGAATGGGAGATGTGACAATGACTGCAGGATGGTAAGAGATGCGTGCTGTTGACTTTGGAAATAGAAGATCAACTGATGGGCACTTAAACTGCTTCACAGTCTGGGCTAATGCAAGTAATGCAGCAATGAATATAGGGCTACATGCATTCTTTCAAATTAGTGTTTCCACTTTCTTCAGATATATTGTCAGAAGTGGAATCACTCAGTCACAAGGCAGTTAGTCCTATTTTTAATTTTTTGAGGAAGCTTCATACTGCATTCCATGCTGGCTGCACCAGGCTGCATTCTCACCAACATTGAATGAGGGCTCCCGTTTCTCCACATCCTTGCCAAAACTCCTTTTTTGTTGATTTATTGTAGATCAGTACACAAGAAAGCAGTAGGGCATTTACATAATTAAATACTACTGGGGCATTAAAAAGGAGAAAATCTTACCTTTTGTGACAGCATGGTTGGACCTGGAGAGTATTATACTAAGTTAAATAAGTCAGTCAGAGAAAGGCAAGTGCCATATGATTTCACTCACATATGGAATCTAATGAACTAAATAAACTGATGAACAAAATTGAAACATACTGATAGCAGTGAAAGGGGCTAGCTATTGAGGGTTGGGTGAGAAACATGGAAGAAGTAAGCAAATTTAAAAAACAACAACATATCATAGACACAATCAACACTATGGTACTAGAAGAGAGAAAAAGGGGTGGGGGAAGTAGAGGAAGTAAAAGGGGGGTAACTATTGATGGAAGGAGACATTACTTGGGGTGGTGAACATACAATACAATTTTCAGATGCAATACAATTTGCAGGTTGTACAGAATCATACATCTGAAACCTATATAATTTATTAACCAACGTCACCCTGCTGGATTTTCCAGTAGGAGTAGCCATTAATTTTTTATGTATAGCTAATTTTACTAGTGTTTCTTTCACTTAAAATCATCATATTAATATATAAGGGAAACATTATATTAGGTAAGTGTACCTAACTGTGTGCTAAAATTTTAAAACCACATTAAAATATAATTGATAATAATTATACTGTTTATAGTTTTTATAGGTAATAGTTTTAATTAGTGCCATGGACCTAGCTGTCAATTAAGTTATATGTGTATCATATTTTGAAGCTATAGCCTACAGTTTTATTTTTATTTTTAAAATTTTAAAAATATTGTATTTATTTATTTTTAGAGAGAGGAAAAGAGGGAGAAAGGAGAGAAACATCAGATACACCTATAGGTTGCTTCTTGCACCACCCCAACTGGGGGCCTGGTCTGGCCAGCAACCCAGGCACGTTCCCTGGCTGGGAATCAAAGCAGTGACCTTTCAGTCGCCAGATCTGCAGTCAATCAACTGAGCCCCACCAGCCAGGGCTATAGCCTAGTTTTAGACGTATGGTGGAGTACTCAGCTTTGCCTCGAATTGAATCTTTAACTTTGAAATCAGTCAAATGTGTCTTTAACCACAACCTTATTAAAATAATGAAATTCTTAAAAGAAGTTCAAAACAGTATTAGGTTCAGTACTTTTTGAAATACTGCTAATATAAAAGGGTTATCGTGTAAACAGTACATACAACATTGTTACCACATAGATTACATGTGTAGACTACATATAAAATGTTTAAATAACCAATACATAAGAGTTCCAAATTAAGGTTGAATGCACCCTTGGAAATGATGATTCAGATTATTTAGATAACCACATAAGGGACCTTAGTTGTATCATTTGCCTCCTGTGCCTGCAAAGGCAGTAGAACTTTAGCTCTTAACTCTAAAGTTCTCAATTTTGTATTTTCTGTCATGAATCAACCCCAAATACCTCTTCTTAACATTTTCAATTTATATTTGACACATGTGCTTTTCCTTTTAAACTCTCAGGATTGCATATATTTCAGGACATGATTTAATCAGAATGTCTATGTGTTTGTAGGAAAAGTATTTTCCACCCCTATTTACCCTATCCTTCCATGTTACAAGAAGCCAGCCACCAAATTCTGTAATGTATTTGCTGGAAAGAATTTTCCCATCGAAACTGGTAGTGTCTAGGCCTCTGAAATTGAATGACAGCAAAATAATTTAGAAATCAGAATGTCATATTGGATATTCAAAATGTTAATATGCATTTCAATTTTGTCATGAGGATTTTATAAAATCAATTGTCCACAGTTAAACATATAAAACCAGTTGTTATATGGCTGAGTTTTTCCCCATAGTTCTGAAGAGCAGAAAGAAACGATGCCACCTGCTTTTCATTTAAACCAACCAAAATTTATAAGTTTCAATTAAAAGTATTCTCATTGCATTACTCTCACTAAGCTAAGAATGTTATCTGAGTGAGGAGAACTCTCTTTCTGTATGTGGTGGCTTCCCTATTGCATCTGCCTTTTCATTTCTGCCCTTCACCGTTGTGTGTTTTTGGTGGGGAGATATCGCAGGGGTCGGCACTCTAAGTTGGAGGGCAATTAAAGATTCGTAGTTAATGCCCTCATTTTTTGCTTCAGTTTCATAGATAATTTTCCACAGAAGCTCATGATCAACCAATGACTATAATTTATCACAGTTCACTGAACAAGATATGTGGAAATATTAAGTGTGTTTGATAAATCAGACAGCAGGTGGTATGGGATGATTCAAGGGATTAATTATCATTTATAGTGATTTATATCATGTGTTACAGAGAAGTAGGATTTAGGATTCTCAAAGAATAGAGTTGTTTGTTTGGTAAAATTCATCACTGTTCTTTATTTTTATTGAGACATTTATCAAGTTCTCTTTGGCCTGAGAACCTTTTTTGTTGTTGTTGTTTCAAATGGTAGAGAAAGTATGCTCTTCAGGATCTGTGAATAGAAAGTACTTGTTAAACTATTGTTACACTCTTGCACGCAACCCATTTGCACCAATTCCAACCACCAGTGTCACATATTTCCTTGGTAACTGAGTAAGAGGCTGCCAGTCCTTTACAGCTCCAGAATGCAAGTGAGCAAATTGTACTTCGCAAGCACCTGAAAATAGTGTGAAGTTGGAGTTGTCAAAAATATAATAAGCAGCTGAACATCAGACTGAGGGCATTTGCAGAGTGATTTGTCATTTACACTTCTTTTTTTATATTAAATCATTTTTATTGTTGTTCTCTTACAGTTGTCCCAATTTTTCCCCCTTTGCCCGTCTCCACACATCCCACCCCTCCCCGCACTCCCACAGTCAGTTCCCACACTGCTGTCCATGTCCGTGGGCCATTCATATATGTTTTTTGTCTAGTTCCTTCCCCTTCTTTCCATCAGTACCCCCCTTCCCTCCCCTCTGGTCACTTTCAGTCTGTTCCACGTTTCCATGCCAGTTGTTCTATTTTGTTCATTACTTTATTTTGTTCATTAAATTCCTCTTACAGATGAGGTCATATGGTATTCATCTTTCATGGAATGGCTGATTTCACTTAGCATACTACTCTCCACTTCCATTCATGCTGTCTCAAAAGATAGGAGCTCCTTCTTTCTTTCTGCTTCACAGAATTCCATGGTATAAATATACCATAGTTTTTGATCCACTCATTTACTGATAGGCACGTAGTTGCTCCTAGCACTTGGCTATTGTAAATAGGGCCTCTGTGAACACTGGGGTGCATAAGTTCTTGTGCATTGGTGATTCAGGATTCTTAGGGTATATTCCCAGCAGTAGAATCACTGGAACAAAAGGCAGTTCCATTTTTTTAGTTTTTTTAAGGAAATCCCATACTGTTTTCCACAGTGGCTGCACCAGTCTGCATTCCCACTAACAGTGCACAAGGGTTGCCTTTTCTTACATCCTCACCAGTATTTCCTGGTTGTTTATTTATTAATGATGGCCATTCTGACCAGTGTGGGGTAGTATCTCATTGTGGTCTTAATTTGTACCTTTTGCTGGGTGGCGATGTTGAGCATCTTTTCATATGTCTAGGGCCGTCTGTACATTCTCCTTAGAGAAAAGTACCTATTCAGGGCCTTTGTGGATCTTTTAATTGAACTGTTTGTCTTCCTGGTGTTGAGTTGTATGAGATCTTTATATATTTTGGAGATCGAACTCTTGTGCAATTTATCATTTGCAAATATGTTCTCCCATACACCTAGTTCCCTTTTCATTTTGATGATGTTTTCTTTAGCCATGAAGAAGCTTTTTAGTTTGATGTAGTCCCATTTGTTTATTTTTCCTTTATTCCCCTTGTCCTAGAATACATATTAGTAAAAATATTGCTACATAGGATATCTGAAAATTTCCTGTCTAATTTTCCCCCCAGGACTTTTATGTATCACTATTTATAAGTAGTGATTTGTCACTTATGCTTCTTAAACAACTCAGTATTTTTAATGATGAAAATGTCTATACTTTCATGCTGGAATTAATGCTAAACATTTTTAAAATAACAAAAATAATCATCAGTTTATTGTCTTTTTTCAATTTGTAAACCAGAAGTCAATATATGAGAGGAAAATATAATTCTTAATACAATGACCAAGTACTTTTGAGGTACTTGTAATACATTATCAATTTGTATCAACTGGGGTTTAGTCTGTTATAGATTTATTTACTTAAATATTTACAGAGGTTTTCAAATGTTAATATTTATCTTTTGTTCAAGGACAATGAAAAGTAGAATTAAAAATCAAAAAATCAAAATGGAAACTGCAAAATAAAAATACCTAATATCAAACATGACTTATGTGAGACAAAATTTACATTAAAAAAATCTGACAATATTTTACCTACTTTTTAAAAAATAATTATCATAAACAGTAAATAAAACACTGATCTTTAAAAGATATATAAAGGTATTACTTTTAAAAGCATTTTTAAAGTTTTTATTTATTCATTTTTACAGAGAGGGGAATGGCAGGAGAAAGAGAGGGAAAGAAACAACAATGTGTGGTTGCCTGTCACATGCCTCATGTTGGGAGCCTGGCTGGCAATCCAGGCATGTGCCCTGACTGGGAATCAAACCTGGGACACTTTGGCTCATAGTCCAGTATTCAATCCACTAAGCCACACCACCCAGGGCAAAAGTAGTTTTTTAATTACTTAAACTTGGGAAAGCATGTTAAGCATTAATGATAAATAGCATTAAAATTAATACAGTGTATGCATTTGTATCAAGTGTACCTAAGTTTTAACTAGTGTCAAATTTCTTGTTATACAATTAAAATAGTAAGTTCTCGCACTCTCACACCCTTGTCCCTAATTAAAATTCATTGTGTGTTAATGACCTGATGCCTTAGGTTTTAGTTTACATTTTTCAGAATTTGTTTTTTTTTTCTTTCTCAGGTATGTATGGAACATTTTTATTGTTTCCTCCTAAATTTCATACAATGAACCAATCCCTGTGTTTGTGTTTTAAGAAAAATTGCTTTTGTGAAATTATTGAATGGATAAGTTATCTTATTTTTTTACAATAAGTATATAAGGTTTATTTATAGCAGGAAAATAAATAAAAATTACTGTTTATTGTAATACAAAGTCTATCAATGTAGAAATTCCTGGGGAAAAAAAAACACAACAAAACATACTGAATTCTTAAGACAACACATGAGAGGGACACTACTGCCCCCAAGTGCCGGATTGAAGATTAATGATGCCAAAGCCTTGGTGGAATACAGTCACTCTTCTAAAACTTATTTTCCAGTCATGCCCTCTGTTGATAAGACATCAGTAAAAAGAATTTTCAATCATTTTCAGTCAGATTCAAAAATAGCATAACTTCTATGGTGGAAAATTGGAAACATCTGAAAAACTTACACGGGCATATATTCTCTGAATCAACAATCAATAGAGAAATATCTCCACTAAAAGGAAAAAACTATACAAAGTTGTTTATTAAATCATTACTCATAAAAGTATTCAATGTCTAATTATAGCATATTAAATAGGTACAGGGTGAGTGATTATTGATGGTTCTAAAATTTCTTTAAATATTTTAATTTCATATGATTTAACATGAATATTGTACATATTCAAATATGAAGTTATATTGAAAGAGAAAACTTAATTGAATTAAATTCAAGTAAATAAAAAAGGAGTCTAATAAACTAGAATGTATATCAAACTAAAAATTACAACCACCAAGAGAAAAGGATAACTGTAGTAATTTGGAACACAGTATTCTGACTTACATCTTTCATATAATATAAGCACCAAAATGTCTAATATTCATCAGCTGTATTTATAGTGGTAATATTCACATTGCTATTAAAGCTATAGTAGATATAAAAATATGAATTTAATTATTTAAATATGTATTCAAATTATATATGTTATATATTACTATAGGTATAAGAATAGCACATTCATTGTTCTTATAGTGAATAAGAAGACACACATACAATGAAATTAATTAGAAAGTCCTATGATGTGAATAATACATTAGCATAAAGTTATATTCCCAGACCTCTATACTGCAAAGCCCTAAAAACAATGAGACTCTGTTAAGAACTGTAGAGCTGGCACCCAGATCTCTGTGTTTCAATACCATTGTCTTTACACACCATTGTGTTTAAACATAATTTGTGTTTGCTTACCATTACTTCTTTAAAAGAGTCATGTATTCCTGGAGAAATGACTGATGCCTAGCCTCAAGTGTAACAATAACACAAGATGAATCTGGATCTCTTGATATTCCAAAGTGGAAACAAACGAACAGAAAACAAAGCAAAGCAAACAAAACAAAAGTAACAGAATCAAAAGGACACAGAGCACATTGAAAAAGGCTCTTAGAGTTCACATTTGGGATATTTTGAGCATTGAGAGCATAATTAATGTAATTAATTTTAACACATTGAAGAAAAAAAATGTACTAATGGTGATAAGTCTTGCAGAGTGATACCTGCTATAAGTGTAAATGAAAGAATAGTTCATTAAATGTGATGATACAACATCTCTAAGGTTGCAATAAATTGGCATTTAAAGCATTCTGATATAACATGTCATGAAGTAGACACTTTCATTTATGAAGGGTTCTGCCAGCAATGTATCCTAAGCCAAGTCTCTGAACTAACTTAGACTTTACAGGGAGTAGAACAGCACATTAAATGACACCGTGAGGAGACAAACAAATTTAGAACCTATTATTACATTCTACATGAAAACTGGCTTGTCTCTTTACACATATCAGTGTTTTCTTGTTTTTTTTTTTAATTGGGTGCATTTCTCACTGTTAAAAGTGACAAAATATAATAACAAAAAATGTAATGAGGAAAACTTAATTGGATCTTAGTTTGAAAAAATAGCAAAAGTATTTGGGGGAAATGAAATATATATTAGATTATATCTGGGGATTGTTAATAATCTTAAAAATTATAAGGATATTATTGCTTTGTAAAAGAATGTTGTATATGTGTGTATATATTTACATATATATTCATGAAGGAGAGCGAGAATGTAAGTAATTATACACCACTATTATTATTAAACTTTTAAATAAGCATTTTAAATTCAGAAAATTAAAAATAATTCTATCTCTGAAAGTTAATATGGAATTTCTGCTTTTATTTTTTTCTGTAAATTTATAATTTATAATTTTGAGCTAATTAGGACAAAATTCCATGTGTTATGGTTGTGATACACTGACTGTACCTACCTACAATAAAAATAATAGATTATCCTAATCATGAAATATTTGATGTAGTAGAGTATAATTTGAAAAATAGTTGTATTAATTGTTTTTTATTCTTTACAATTCAGAGTCAGAAAAACTAATTTAGGCCTTAATTCTTTACATTAGGGATACAATTTAGGAGGGGAAATAATAATAGGCTAAAAAGATAGTGGGAAAAGGTAAATAATAAAAAAACACCAAGATTTTTTTCTCCTATTTATATGAATGAGAAGTAATATGCATACAAATCAAAATTAGGTGAATAAACGAATACATATTATATTGAAAACATTTATTAGCTCACTATTTTAACAGCTCAGTTATTTCGTTTTTTTAATCAAATGCAAAATTATTCA
>PVKM010006520.1:0-43892 GCA_004027735.1 Carollia perspicillata | reverse complement strand
AACTGGCCTGCAACCCAGGCATGTGCCCTGACTGGGAATCGAACTGCGATGCTTTGGTTCAAAGGCCTGCGCTCAATCCACTGAGCTACATTAGCCATTACCTGAAACACCATATTTTTTAAAGCAAGTCTGTGTTTTGACAGCATCTCTATTTTATAATTTTTAAGTATTTTGGACAACACTATGAAGAACAACAAAAAGTATAGATATTTGTAGAAATGACTCATATTTTCTTTAGGCTAAAGATGAAGAATAGAATTGTGAGGTCAAAGGGTATGTACTTTCTTGTGGTTTTTGCAATTATTTCTGAAAAAGCCTGTTATAATTTGAACAAATATATTCTCTACTTTATCACCAATAATGGGTTGTACAATTTTAAAAGTTACAAGCATTCCTTGCTTATTTTCTATTTTGCTTTTCTTTGCATCTTGCCTATTTTTACCTTAAAATTTCACCTGTTCTTCTCATTTTTAAAAAGTTGTTTTTTCTCTGTTTGTTTGAATTTGCTTGTTCTAACCATTTCATGTAAATGGAATAATATAAACTGTTGTGTTCAAAGTTGCCTTTTTTTATTTAGCATGTTTTTAAGGTTTATCCATGTTATAACATGGTCACTGCTTAATTGCTTTATATTGCAAATAATATTCCATTGTATAGCTATATCATATTTGTTTTCTGTTTGTCATTTATTGAGCATTTCATTCCCCCCCACATTTTAATTATTATGAACAATGCTGCTATAAACATGATATGACCATTCAGGTACAAGTTTTTGTGTGGAAATGGTTTTTCTTCTTGGTATATAACCTGAAATGGAATTATTGTATTTTCTTTATGTTTCACTTTTGAAGAACTGCCAGACTTTTCAAAAGTGGGAGTGAGTGTTCAATTTCTCCACATTGTCATAAAAATTTGTAATTGTCTTTTTTTAGCTAGTCTACTATATAAAATGTTATCTCATTGCAATTTTCTATTTTCATTTTCCTACTAACTAATTTTGTATTTGTATTTCCTTACCAACTACTGATATTAAGCATGATTGCATGTGGTTACAGGGCATTCATAAACCTGCTTTGGAGTAATGTCTATTTAAATCCTATGTCCACTTTTAAATTGGATTACTTGTCTTGTTATATTGAGTTGTGAACATTGGTTATACAATCTGCATACAAATATCAGATACATGACTTAGAAATATTTTCTTCTATTCAGTGGGTTGTCTTTTCTCTGTTTCGAATGGTGTCCTTTGAAGCACAAAGTTTACTCTCAGTGAAGTCCTAATTATCTTTTTTTTGTTGTTGTTGCTTGTGCTTGTGTTGTTGTATCTAAGACATCATTGCCCAACTAGATCAGAAAGATTTACTCCTATGTTTTCTCAGGGTTTTATACTTTTGGCTTTTATGTTTATGTCTATAATCCATTTTAAGTTAATTTTTGTATTTGAAATAGGAATCCAACTTTATTTATTTGCATGTGTTTATTCAATTGTCTTGGCACCATTTGTTCAAGAGACACTTTTTTCTTCATTAAATTGTCTGACACATTTGTCAAAAATCAACTGAGCATAAACACAGGTGTTTGGTTGTGAAATCTAATTTCTATTCCACTGATATATATGTCTGTCTATGCTAGTACTATACTACTTTGTAGTAAGTTTTGAGATTGGGGAAAATGGATGTTTTTTTTTTTGTTCTTCCTTATTAAGATCATTTTGGATATTCTGCATTACATAAGAATTTTAGGACCAACATGTCAATTCCTGTTTTAAAAAATAAGCTGGGACTTTGAAAAGGATAGAATTGAATGTGTAGATCAATTTGGGGATCATTGCCATCTTAAAAATATTATGTCTTCTGATCCATGAACATGCAAACACAGGATGTCTTTCTACTTATTTAGGTCTTCTTTAACGGCTTTTATCAATGTTTTTCAATATAAAGAATTCAGTGTATAATATCTCCAACTTGTACTATCTATGAAAGTATTTTTCTCACTCATAGACTTAACAAAGATGTGGCTGTGGGATCATGATCTAGCTTCTTTAAGCTTTGGCTATGAATTGAAACACATCACTCCATCCGTATCCTAGTTAGATGACCCTTCCTAATAGCAAGGGCCTAGGGAATGGAAGAGAGTACATGGAATGCTTCCTGAGCATCTCTGTCTCTGAATCAAAGCTGATGTCGGAAAGAGGCATCAAGCTTAAATGCTATTTGGGGGGCAGGGAAGAAATGAGAAACCATGTGTCTATCATTCTAACATTTGGGTAAAAATAGAGTTATGTGCATTGATGTATTTGAATTTGTATGGAAAATAAGTGGCATGATACACAAATTTGGTAACTATAGTTCTCCTAGGAAAGTAAACTTGGAACTGAGGGACAGGATGGGAAATGAAATTTAGTTTTAGCTTGATACTATATTTATTTATTTATTTATTTATTTTTAAATATATTTTATTGATTATGCTATTATAGTTACACCATTTTCCCCCATTTATTCCCCTCCACCCTGCACATCCCCTCCTACATGCATTATTATTTTTTTAAATATTATTGTTAAATATTATCTTTTAAATATTATTTATTTATTTATTTGTTGTTTTTTAATATATTTTATTGATTATGCTATTACAGTTATACCATTTCCCCCCATTTATTCCCCTCCACCCTGCACATCCCCTCCTACATGCATTCCCATCCTTTAGTTCATCTCCATGGGTCATACATGTAAGTTCTTTGGCTTCTACATTTCCTACCCTATTCTTAACCTCCCCCTGTCTATTTTCTACCTACCATTTATGCAACTTATTCTCTGTACCTTTTCCTTCCTGTCACCCTCCCACTCCTCCACTGATAACCCTCCATGTGATCTCCATTTCTGGGATTCTATTCCTGTTCTAGTTGTGTGCTTAGTTTGATTTTGTTTTTTTAGGTTCAGTTGTTAATAGCTGTGAGTTTGTTGTCATTTTACTGTTCATATTTTCGATCTTCTTTTTCTTAGATAAGTCTCTTTAGCATTTCATATAATAATGGCTTGGTGACAATGAACTCCTTTAATTTGACCTTACCTGGGAAGCACTTTATCTGCCCTTCTATTATAAACGATAGCTTTGCTGGATAGAGTAATCTTGGATGTAGGTCCTTGCCTTTCATGACTTGAAATATTCTTTCCAGCCTGCAAGGGTTTTTTAGAGAAATCAGCTGATATGGGAACGCCTTTGTAGGTAATTCTCTCCTTTTCTCTTACTGCTTCTAAGATTCTCTCCTTATTTTTAATCTTGGGTAATTTAATTATGATATGCCTTGGTGTGTTCTTCCTTGGGTCCAACTTCTTTGGGACTCTCTGAAATTCCTAGACTTCCTGAAAGTCTATTTCCTTTGCCAGATTGGGGAAGTGCTCCTTCATTATTTTTTCAAATAAGTTTTCAATTTCTTGGTCTTCTTCTTCTCCTTCTGGCACTCCTATGCTTTAGATGTTGGATCATTTACAGATATCCTGGAGGTTCCTAAGTCTCTCTTCATTTTTTTGAATTCTTGTTTCTTCATTTTGTTTTGGTTGAATGTTTCTTTCTTCCTTCTGCTCCAAACCATTGATTTGAGTCCCAGTTTCCTTCCTGTCATGGTTGGCTCCCTGTAGATTTTTCTTTATTTCACATAATGCAACCTTCATTGCTTCCTGGGTCTTTTTTATGCTGTTAAAGTATCCAGTGAGTTCCTGGAGCATCCTGATAACCAGTGTTTTTTGAACTGTGCATCTGATAGGTTGGCTATCTCTAATTGCTGAGTTGAATTTTTTCTGGAGCTTTGAACTATTCTTTCATTTGGGCCATTTTTTTTGTTTGGTCTGGGCCTGCCTATTACTTAGTAATGGGTGGAGCCTTAGGTGTTCATTAGGGTGTGGTAACCACGTGGCTGCGTTGTGATGCTGTATGTGGGGGAGGGTCCAAGAGGGAACAGTGCCGCTTGCTCTGCCGGATTTCCTCTGCTTCCCACAATCAAATTGGGCCCTTCTGGTGCTGATTCTCAGGTGGGTGGGTTTGTGTACATTCTAGGACCCTGTGGGTCTCTCCAGCTAACTCTCCTGTGAGGCTGGTAGTTTCTACCACTGCTGCCTCAAACCCACAGGTGTTTTCAGTCAGAGGCTTTGAGGCTTTATTTCCCCACTGAAACCCGGGGGTTGTGCGGTCTATCTCACTCCCCAGTTGTTCCTCCTGGTTTATCTGCAAGCAAATATGGGACTGCCCAGTCTGTAAGCCACTGTATAGCCTGGTCCACCAGCTGGCCTGACTGCCATGGTCCTCTAGCTGCCACCTAGCTGAGAGTCTTCTCTGCCCAGCTGCCTATTTCCACTCCTCCTACTGGTCTGGATGAATGTTTCTTCTTTAACTCCTTGTTTGTCAGACTTCCATACAATTTGATTTTCTGTTGGTTCTGGTTATTTTTTGTTTTTAAATTTGTTGTTGTCCTTTTGGTTGTGTGAGGAGGCACGGTGTTAGCTTGATACCATATTGAACTTTATGAACATTGTGTGTTTATCTCTGCAAACAACATAAAAATATTAAAACCTGATATTTTCATTAAAATCAGGAATATGCCATGGATACACAGAAATATTTAATATTATTTTGTAGGTTTAAGATAACGATGTTAGATTAGTGTTATCTAACTAATAAATAGCTGAGTGTCATCGGCATCTGTTTCATGATATAGTCTTTTCTATAAGTCAGCTGGATAACTGCTCAGCTAGCTGCCTACTAAGCAACCCAGCACCAAGGAATAGACAAGGGTCACATGAGGTAACTATGGTATTCACTCAGTTTTTATTGAATGAAGTTTCACTTAAAGTAGAACATATAAACATGAGGTCTTTCCAGAAAGTATCCAGCCATATAACATGACAGAGACATTAGTTGAAGATACAAAATACGAGAAACATTATACATAGGACAATGATGTCTCAGTCTCCAAAGTAGGCACTTTGGGACCTCACACAGTTCTGCCAACTGCAGCACAATGCTCCTTCTACTATGGTAGCAAAAGCCGTGGAATGAATTTTGCCACATGTTTCATACCAAGATCCTGCATCAAAATCTTGGACACAATAGTTTTCAGAATCCCCAGATCAGCTTCTAGTTCTCCCACTGTCACTCACTGATCTTTGTCGACTGCAGCCCTTACAAGTTCAACAGTCTCAAATGTCCTGCTTGTTGCAGGCCTTCCAGAATGTGGGTCACTTTCAACAGATTCTCAACCATCTTCGAGGCATTTGTGCCATAGTTTTATTTGTGCTGCACTCATTGCATTGTCCCAGAAAGCCTTCTGAGTCATCCAAAGAGTTTCCACAGAGGATTGTTCAAGCTTAATGCAAAATTTGATGCAGATTTCTTGCTCTACTCGCTCAGTCATTTTGATTGTGGTGGCCACACAGTACACATGCTCACTCAACAGCATCTACCACCCCCACTGACTAGTGCAGTGAAGTCATCATTGTTCACACATGTGCATACACTCCACTTTCCTTGGCTGCCAGGTTATATCAACATTGCGTAAGCCACTCTCCTTATATTAACAATGGATAGACTTTTCCAGACAGATCTTGTATGTTAATATCCTACTAACATTCTAACAATCTAAAAGAAATATAACACACACACACACAACAATCAATGGGGAGTAATGAATCCGAGTCCCAGAGTCTCAGTCAACAGGTTTGGGAGACAGCATGGTGGGCAAGAAGACTTTAGCATCTTGCAAATAAGAGCTGGTCTCACAGGTCGGAGAGGATATGGTCTGGATCCAGTAGAGCAGAGCCTCCAGCTGTTGATGCCAAGGAAGATCAGAGTGGCCTGGAACAGCACTCTGGTATGTGGCACCCCGGTGTCTTAGCAGTGGTCTGAAGCCTGCCTCAGTTTTGCCCTTGAGAGTGGTGTGCTTCAGCCCTCTGGTTCACTTGATAAGTATCATGGCACCCCTGATGTGTGGAATTCCCCTAGGAGCCTATCTGTGGGTGGTCCTGCTCTGCAGACACAGATGTTCTCATCACATGTCACATATCTTAGGTGTGTTTCCTTGCCAGATGTGTCTGGCATGACTTGGGTAGTTTCCTTCTCAAACCAAAGTGTCACGGAGAACTGGCAGCCATTTTGGTTGACACAAGTGATGCCACTTTGTTTTATATACTTTATGCTATCTTGACCACATCAATGACATTTTATTGGTCCTGCTCTCCATATTGAGAAGAAAACATAGTTTCTTTTACAGAGGATATGCTGGGTTTCACAGAAAAAACAAGTTTTATAATACCTATTATAGAATTTTAAAATGTTGGTAATTTTCCTAAAAATTAGATGAATATTCAAATATAAGTTTTCTCTACACTGATTTAACACTGTAAATTAATTTAAAACATGTATAAGTAACTAACTATAAAATTTATTTTAAAAACTAGAAATATATTTAATCTGAAAGTTATAAGGCCTATGTAAAAATGTGAAAAATTTTCTCAAAGATATAAAGAAGATTTGTTTGACTATGTTATCACATATTCCAGAAGAAAGTTTAATATCATATAAATGTCAAATTTGAGAATTTCAACATAATTTGACATAATTTTACTTAGAATTTTATTTGAATCTATGAATCTATTTGAATTTTATTGAATTTATGCAATAAAATTATACAGGCAAAACTTGCTATTCTTTTGCAAGAAAGGATCAATCTCTATTCCACACTGCCCATAGAATTATTTAAAGTGAGTGATACCTCCTGAGTATGGCAGCAAACTCAGAAGCCAATAAGAAGACATTGAGAAGGAATGGACTAGGAATTAAACCTCATTCAAATCAGGCTAATTTCTTCGAAAAATATTTCGTTACTTGGGTAGTGAGCACACAATGCCATCTATAGATGATGGATTATTGGAACTTAATTTTCATAAAAAGTAATAGTTGAGAAAATTATTTCCTATATGGTCTTTAAATTTCAGTTGAAAAAAATAAAACTTCTCTGTTATACATAATAGATGAAGTACCAACAGAAAAGAATAGAGAGTATATAGAATCAGATCAATATACACATACAGTCACTTTAAGAGAGAGAGTTCTGGCCCAGAATAATTTTGGGAAACATTCTCTACATTTATCTATTCAGTCATGTACAGCTACTAGAAGATTCCAAACAGAGAATAAAAGTGGCGACATTTGGAACTCAATCCTGTAGGCAAACACAAATTTTCATTTTATATAGTGAAATTAAATGGAAATGTTTGTCTCCAATTAGCCCACTATCTATTTTCTGAACTTAGCATTTCAGCCTTCCTTATTTATTCGTGAATCTTGATGTCTTTTTAGGTGTTTGTCCCATCTTTTCATTAGCTGAACCGTGTCTGCAGCAAGCCCATCCACCAGGACAGCAGGTGTGCTTCTCTGATGCACGTAAACAAGGATCGAAACATAGGACAGTAAAGCATAAACAAATATGTAGGGCTCATTACATAAGGGTTCTTCCATCAAAACATTTTTTTCAATAGGAACAATTTTTAATAATTACATTTTCTCATCCGTGAGAAATTTATCATCACTGTACTTGCTATGGATATGAATTTTCAATCTGACTTTCACATTAAGACTGCAGTATATAGATTATCTGTAAAGATGTACCTCAGTAATTCATTTTTTTCTTGGACTAGTCATAAAAACCCTATCCAACTGGACTGAACTTGAAATAATAGTCACTTGCCTATTAATCTGTACTCCAAGTAATATGGTATATAGATTTTTAAAAAATCTGATGGCCCACTTAATTCAATAACCCCGGCTTTTATTTCACTACTAATAATGCTAAGAAATTGAATGCAAATACACATTCAGATACAATCTGGAATAAAAAGATGTAGGGATTTTCTGAGTCTCTGTAAACATTTAAATTCAAGTTACATCAATATTTTTATTGTAATAGTTACTAGTATATGAATAAAGTCCCTTTGTTTTTTATCAAGAACAACTCAACAAAATAAATCCTTTAAAAGAATAAAGCATCCAATTATCCTTAAATTATTTCTAAGATTTTTAATTAAAAAATTATGATTCATATTAGAACTATTCAAAAATTAAACTGCTGTCTTTAAAATGTTAATTTCAGCAACTAGAAAACTATCCTAGCTTTTTAATGTATTATTTTCAGACATTTAGGCAAATGTGATAAACCTGCACCCCCACAAATTAACAATTAATGGTAGCACCTGATGGGCAGTGGCCCATATCTTCACGTCCTGGTCAACTTTAGGTCACACCTGAACTGTTCGACGGGTCCGAAGCCTGTGCTGCTGTCTCCATATCAGTGTCTTTGCATGTTCAGATCTTTCTGTCTTGATTGCCCAAACAATAATACCTTTTAGCTCAGTTCATTACTTTTTTCCTTCCTGAATGGTATCCATTTTAATGAAAAACACTATCATTTACCAAATATTAAAAAAATGTAAGGGTGAGACCTCCTGCTTTGCCTTGGATAATTACTTGTTATCCGGTTATTAATTATTAATACCCCATTTTCCTTTCAAAAGTATCTCATCTAGATGACAAACCCTATGGCAACATAATCATTTGTGATATTTGCGGAACTAGTTATTATTACCCGTCAATGTTATCTTTAAAGGGTGTCTGGAATCCAGCTGCTTCTCTCCATCTCTGCTGCCATCATTTTAGATCAGCAACCAGCTTCCTGAAACAGTTTCTATCTGCACTTTCCCCCTCCCGGCCTTCAAACTCTTTATCTACTCAATGGATACTATAATCTTCTTAAAGGAAAGCAAATACACATCTTTAGTTGGTTCCATTCACCTTTCAAAAAAATCTAAAGTTCTTACTCTGAGTCCTTCCCTATCTGACCTGTCTTTTGCCTCACTCTAAGCACGGGTATTCTTACAGTTTCTCAAATAACACTTGGCTGTTTTCTGTGCTAGGCCTCAATACATGTTTTCCTCTTCCTATAGAGATCTTTCCATGGTTTTTTTTTTCTTATTGTTCAGTGTAGGGTAAACGGAGGCAGTCTGGCTCCCTCCCCCAGGTGTCTGGGGAATTAGGATAAGCTGTGTTCTCATAGTCTTGAGATGGGGTCTGATAAATGGTTCCCATAATATTGAGTGGGCTCCCATGCGCAGAATCATACCGTATCGTGCAGTATTCTGCCTCCTTGCTGGCTTTGTCTGTGTTTAGTATATAAGGGAGTAGGAGCTCCCCACTGGGGGACACGCATCTTGGAGCACGCGTGGATCGCCCATCTTCGAGTACATGCATGTGAAGCATCCCCACTGTTCCAAGAGTTTTCTTCTGTCCGCCCGAATCCAGAGTGAACCTTTCTGGCCTTGACAGGCTGCAAGACATTCAGTTACAGTTATCCCCATTTCCCCCCCAGTACTCTCCCCTGCCCTGTCACCCCCCGACACACACTCCAGCAGTCAATTCCCCCCATTGTCTGTGCCCATGAGTTATCTATTCACGTTTCTTGCCCCTTCTTCTTTCCCGCACTATCCCCCTGCTCCCTCCCCTCTGGTCATTGTCAGTTTGTTCTTTATTTCCAAATCTCTGGTTCTATTTTGCTCATTTGTTTGTTTTGTTTTAGGTTCTAGTTATAGGTGAGATTGTATGGTATTTGTCTTTCACTGTCTGGCTTATTTTACTCAGCATAATTCTCTCCAGTTCCATTTATGCTGTTGCAAAGGGTAGGAGTTTCTTCTTTCTTTCTGCTTCATAGTATTCCATTGTGTAAATGTACCACGGTTTTTTGATCCACTCATTTACTGATGGGCACTTAGGCTGTTTCTAGTACTTGGCTATTATAAATAATACTGCTATGGACATTGGGGTACACAGGTTCTTTTGAATTGGTGATTCAGGATTCTTAGGGTATAAGAATCCCAGCAGTGGGATCATTGGATCAAAAGGCAGTTCAATCTTTAGTTATTCGAGGAAATTCTATACTGTTTTCCACAGTGGCTACACCACTCTGCCTTCCTACCAACAGGGCACCAGGGTTCCCTTTTCTCCACAATCTCACTAGCACTTGTTGGTTGATTTATTAATGGTGGCTATTCTGACCAGTATGATGAAGTGGTATCTCATTGTGGTTTTAATTTGAATCTGATAACTAGTGATGTTGAGCATCCTTTCATATATCCCTGGGCCCTTTGTATGTCCTCCTTGAAGTAGTGTCTGTTCAGGTCCTTTTCCCATTTTTTAAGTGGATTGTCTGTCTTCCTTGTGTAGAGTTGTATGAGTTCTTTATATATGTTGGAGATCGAACCTTTGTTCAAGCTATCATTGGCAAATATGTTCTCCCATACAGTTGGTTCCTTTTTCACTTTGATGATGTTTTCTTTAGCTGTGCAGAACCTTTTTAGTTTGATGTGGTTCCATTTGTTTATTCTTTCTTTTGTCCTAGGGGATGTATCTTTTGCCCTATGGGATGTATCAGTGAAAATATTGCTGCGTGGGATATCTGAAATTTCCCTGCCTATGTTTTCCTCTAGACTTTTATGGTGTAATGACTTATATTTAAGTCTTTTATCCATATTGAGTTTATTTTGGTGCATGTTGTAAGTTGGTGCTCTCATTTTTTTTTTTTTTTGCATGTACTTGTCCAGATCTCCCACAGGTTTTTATATGACTGCTGCCTCACCCTTAAGGTTTTTGTTGGTTTCACCACATGAGAGGTCTTTACTGATTAAAAAAAAAAACTAAACAGATTGCTTTATTATTCTCTGTCATATTAGCTTATCCATTTCTTTCATAATTTTTATAATAATTTTGGGGAAAATGGTGTTTTGCTCATTTACTTTCCAATGGTCAGTTCCACGAAAGCAAATTGTTCAATAGTGAGTGTTCAGCAGTAAGCATAGAGTTGGGCACATAGTGGTCTTTCAAGCAATATGCCGCTATATTTTGAACGCCTAATTTTCCCTAATACTCTTCCAGGTAATGGGGTATGGTAAGGAAGACACCTGTAATTTTTACCCTCAATACATGTATTCTAATGTAGTAAACATATACTACAGAAAACATAGAGTATTATATTACAGAGAGACCAGTGGAGAGCCTTCTGTCTTCACTTCAGAGCTCAGAAAAGACCTCAGTGAGAAAGTGTTATTAGATGTGAGACCTACCCAGTGAGTAAGGGGTTACTGTATGACGAGAGCTTCAAGGAGAAGGAAGACCTTGTACAAAGCCCCTGAAACCAGGAGTAGCTTGGCATACTACAAACAGAAGCTAGGTGAGGGTGACTTCAACGTGATAACCAAACAAAGAATTCATTCAGTCTCTCACATAATTCGATATTTCTGAAACATCTACTGTATGCCACTGGTCATTCTAGATATTCAAGATACATCAGTGAACACAAGAAAGATCTCTACCTCTGTGAGCTGTAAAGCATTAAGGAGGAAGAGTAAATTCTGATATTTAATAGCAAAATAACTAGGATTTTAGAACAGATTTTTCTAGTGTCACTTCTGACACTCCAAAGTGTAATAATGTTAAATTGTAACACATTGAACAGTCTTCACATATCACTTAGTGACTGTAGGCCTAGAACATTGATTGCCTTGGTTCATTAGATTATCATATCATTCTAAAGGAATGAGCAGTTTCTTATCATATGAGTTGTAAGCATTCTCTGAATTGTCTTATCTCATTTTATGTTCCCTGGTTTGCTGAACTTCTTTTTACTAGTCTAGTCATCTTGTCATTTAAAAAAATTGAATGTAGTCTAGCATACTGATTTCGGTTTGATTTTTAAAGAGCTAAGAAACCAAAGACAATTCTACATTCATCCTTTCCACAGGAGTAGAAAAATAATGGTGTTTTCCAAAAACCAAAAACCATATCGAAGAGGGCCTCCAAGAGTAGTGAGAGGATTCGCCTTGGTCCCTTCTGTTTGTGATGTTGTGATGTACTCCTTTCATTGATGCCTTACAGCTTTAACCAAAGAATTCTTGAACATAGTTGAATACCCCATTTGTTCTATGAGAAGAATAAGACCTGTTTTGGATTGTTTGTTTGATTTTTGGAATGGGAAAAATTTAGGGGCAAAGCCTGAAACACTTTAGAGCCAAAGTTATGAACTGATGGTCACAGCAGTTTTTAGTCTGTACAATGTAAACAGTGGCAACACTTTGTTTTATGTTGTTATGATTTATTTTTTATTGTAGCCATCTGTATTTCCCATTACAGCCAATACAATTATCTTGTTGCAGGAAAAAGGGATGTTGTCCTGTATGCTCATGCAAAAATGATACGTAAAATCATCCCTTTGGTTAAAATCTTATCTGGGTAAAAATCAACATGAATAACATATACTACTCACCTTTTACAGTGTTCTGATTTAATCCCATCTTTCTTTTTTTTTTTTTTTAAGATTTTATTTATTTATCTTTAGAGGGGAAGGGTTAGGGAGGGAAATATCAATGTATGGTTGCCTCTCATGTGTCCCCTCCTGGGAACTGGCCTGCAACCCAGGCATGTGCCCTGACCGGGAATCGAACCTCGATCCTCTGGTTCACAGGCCCACGCTCAATCCACTGAGCTACACCAGCCAGGGCAATCCCATCTTTCTAAAACTATGAGAATAAGATTGTGCTGACATGCCGACCAAATATGTGACATGTGTGGCTGGCCCTCAGGGGACATAATACAGTGTTAATGTGTCTTCCAAAAATTATAATTCAGAGCTATATTGTAAAAATGCAATCTTTAGAATAATGGAGGCAATAATTCTGATCTACTATTCACTGGTCAGGTTACCATTGTAGTATTATGCTCAGTTTTGGAGAATACTCTCAGTGATGTTCAATTTTTCATGTCAACTTGACTGGGCCATGAGACACCCTGATATCTGATTAAACAGTGTTCTTGATATGTCTATGAGAGTGTTTTGGAGTGAGATCAATATTTGAACACGTAGGCTGAATAAAGCAGATTGCCCTCCCCAATGTGGATGGGCTTCATCTAATTCAGTGATTTTTAACTGGTGTGCAGCAAGAATTTTTAAAACATGTAACACCTGACTATTTAGTCAAGGGCACTGATGTCTTTTCCCTGACATTGTCAAAAAATGACGACGGCCAACACAACCATAGCCAACCAGTGTGGAGGAATCAAAATTACACCTATTTTTGTCAGATTGGCAAAAAACATGTATTTGGGTATGCTGCAGGATTTCAGTAATTAGTTTATGTGTGAGATGAGATGAAAAAGGTTGAAAATTATTGATTCAATCCACTGAAGTCCTGAGTAGAACAAAAAGGTGGAATAAGGGAGAATTTGATCTCTGCCTGACTGTCTTGAAACTGAGCCATCTGCCTTCCCCTGCTTTTGAACTGGAATTAAAAGTATATTATTGGCTTTCCTGGGTCTCCCGCTTGCTGACTGCAGATCATGGGACTTCTTTGAACCACACGAACCAATTTCATATAGTAAATCTCTAGCCAGCTAGCAATCCTATTGACTGCTTTTCTGAGGGATGCAAACTAATATACTCTCTAAAAATGGCATTGGTATAGTATAGGTTATTTATTTATAGGATATATTCAAAATGGTTATGAGTTATATTAATTATGGAACTCTAGGCTAGAGTAACAAAAAGATATACAACTGTATAATTGTTTTAACATTATATTTTATCTCTAACTCTCATAATAGTTCAATTTGATTCTGAGGTAGCAATTGGATTTAGTTCTACACATTCATTTAGAGACCCAGTTTGACAGAGGCTGTGACGTTTTCAGTATGGGCATTGCCATCTCAGGTAAAGCACAAAGGCAAGTGCAGATTCTCACGAGTCTAGCAGTAGAATCAGATTCCCAGTCACCTATGAAATCAGAGCAGTGAGCAATTTCTGGGTTGTGCAGTTGGGAAAAGCTCCAGGGATGATGAAGAAGTTGTGCCTGATAATGAAGGAGAATTTTGCTTGATTGAAAAGAGGAAAAGTACTCACAAAAAGAGACAGAAGTAAGGCATGAATTGCATTTTAAAATTTTGAAATTTGTTAGTTATGGTAAAATCAAAATAATATTTTTTTCCTTTATGGAATCTGCTCAGGGCTATTCCACAATATTTAAAATCAAACATCATGTGATTTTTATACATATTTATTCTCATCTCAATAATAATCTATCTTTTTGTTTGTTTTCTTTTTTTACTTTTTTATTTTCTATTCATTAGGATGCCAAATCATTGAGCATGGGACATCTCAATTTACATTCTGTTAAGTACTCTGTTACTAGCATAATGCCTCTAACATAGATGATTTAAAGAAATATTTGTGTAGAGTGTCCTGATGTCTCATTATCCCCAATACATACACAAAATTTTGTTCTGGCTGCTTATTGCTACTTGAAATGTATCAATCAAAAACAGATGCTTTTATCTCCTAGATAGAGGGTACCTCAAATCCTTATTCTCATAGATGAAATATTTTTAGCACAAATTAACAAGAGTTTAAATGATTCCTATCAATCTCTTTCTTAAAGAAGGTTTTGATAAGGAGCTTATTTGGAGAGCTGAATGAGGAGGAAGACATAAAATAATTAAATAATGGAAGTTGAGGCTTAGAAGTCTTTGCCTGCCTCTGTCCAAACTATAAATCTTAGTTTATAGACTTTATATTATGATATTACATTGGATATGTTCTTTTCTAGAAGGTAGAACTTGGCTCCCTTATTAGCAAGTTGTGAATGTAACTATCCAATTCTGTGTATGTTACAGTATACTTGCTGATCATATATCCTGTAGTACATTGTATTTATGAATGGATGGCCCTGGGATGTGTTATAAGTTCCCCCAAAAGATTCAGAACTAATACAAGGGAGCACAGAGCACAGAAGAAATAAATAGTAGTAGCAAACTAAAAAAGAAAATGGTTAGGGAACATGCTACATGAGATAACATCTTATTAGATAAATATCTGTTGAATATAAGCTCCAAAAATTAAAGAAGGCCTTGCAGGGCTATCGAGCTTCTCTTTGACTCATTTTTAAAGGGACTGTGAGTTGATTCTAACCCACTTTTGAATGATGTTTTTTTCCCTCAGAAAATTTGAAGCTATGTTTTTTCCAGAAGAAAACTAGTGAATTTTCTTGTGGTTTCAAGTCATTCTCTGTCCGCTGCCTCATAGGCATGCTGTCCTTCATTTATGCAGATAGCGCAGATGACCCACTATCAGTAGGCTATTGCATCAATTAATGGCACATAATTGAGATATAACAGATTGAGGTTAGGGGTGTAGTCTGTGAGGAGAAAACAGAGTCTTCCCAGTCAGAAGTATACTGGCCCATGTGGAAATTAAATATGTGACCTTGACTTTAAAACCACCAGGATCTAATTGAGTTAACTATCTCTGTCGCACAATGTCATACAAATAACTAATATTTTTGTCATTATCACCCCATGATATCTGTTAATGTTATAAATCTCTAAGTTTTACTATTCAGATAATACTGTTTCCAGAATGACATTTCTGATCATCTTTTTTTTTTTTTTTTTTGCATGTAGTACAGAAGAGGTAATGCGCAATTGTGGCTGGCTGTTCATAAAACATTAGCTATCACATTGTTCAGCGCTAAGGCAGTAACAGACCCTCATTTTCCTCATTGAACTTTAGGAACCAACTGAGAAAGGAGACACGGGAGTCATTATTAATCTTTCCACATAGGGGTCACTAGGGCAGAATGCCTTTTTACTCTATAGGTAGGCTGATTCAAAAGACAGAATCTAGAAAAGGCAAAGCAGCTGAGCTTCTTCACTCACCCCTTACTAAGTAGAGTTAAGGATAAAGAAAAATTTAATTGTTCTCTTACTGAATCTGCTTCACAAGGAAACTTGGACAATAGAGGATCTCTGTCTCCAAACAGCATGATTACATTCTCCTGGCAGAGGTGCGGTGTGTCTGATAACATGATAAGCCATTAATCCAGGTGGTCTCCTTTCACCCTCCAGGTGTGCCATGAGTTAGGTATTATTATTTTTAAGAATATGGAGGGATCAAAAGCTAGAAGAAGTTAGTTAACATTCTCAAACAGTGACAGATCATGATTCTGAATTCAGGGCTCTTTCATTCCAAATCCTATATTCTTTGTTTCTGTAATATTCTGTGAATAAGTTATCATAAACAATAGCAGCAGCCAAATACCAGGCAGAGAGCGGAAAATCATTTTCAATGATTTTGTGACTTCAGATTTGCAGAAATATGTTAAGCTGCTAATAAGTGTTATAAAAATCTCTCCAGCTTCCTGCCCCTATTCCTACTCCCTTCCCACTTTCTTTTCACTCTGTCTCATGTAAGAAATCCAGAGTCAGTTAGGAAGCATGCGTTAGAGAAAATAGGCTCTGTCTCTTTCACCATTCACTATTGCTCCAAATACTTATTCTACATGTATTGTGCAGCCATGCACCCATCAATGGACTGCATATAGGATAGTAGCCCCTAAAGACATTGGAGCTGAGAAACTCCTATCACCTAGTGATGTGGTAGCTGTCCTGAAATCATAGTTCAATGCATCACTCACATGTTTGTGGTGATGGTGGTATAAACAAACCTACTGCATCACGAGTCATATAAAGTATAGCACATATCATCACAGTAGTAGACTATACTGTCTAGGTTTGTGACAACAGAATCACCTAATGGTGCATTTCTCAGAACATATCCCCATTGTTAAGTGGCACATGACTGTATAAAACCTTTCTTCCTTTTCTTTCCCTCCTTCCCTCCCTCCTTCCTTCTTTCCTTCCTTCCTTCCTTCCTTCCTTCCTTCCTTCCTTCCTTCCTTCCTTCCTTCCTTCCTTCCTTCCTTCTTCCTTTCTTTTTTCCTTATCTTCATCATCTTCATCTCCCTGTTTTTCATCTAACTATAGCATTAAACACATCTTGATGAGAGCTTAGCTTTTTTGATCAATAACTTTGCTCAACACTTGTGACATTATTGGTATCAATTTTGACTGATAATATGACCAATCTAGAGTTTCTTAGATAACGTCAGTCTAAAAGTCTGTCTTTAAGTCACACTGCCATTAAAGTTGTGTATTTTCATAAGTCCCTTATGGTCATTGATCTTAAGTTTCCTCATGGTAAAAATTAACTTGAATATATCATTCAACTTACACTTCCATTCTGACAAAGATGTTTATTTCACATCTCCCTGAAATTTCCCAGCCCCTACTTCCTTTTTGTGGGTCCATGAAACTCTTACTCTTTATTGAAGTCTCAAATATTAAGCTACTCAGTAAAACTTTTAAATTTCTTTTTCCATTTCATATTGTATTCCTCCATCATCAGTACTTCTATATAATTTTCACTTCTATTTTTATTGTGTACTAAAATGAAGAGATTACATCTCAATTATTTCTCTATTTATTCCAGTGTATTTCTTGACATAAAGTAAACATAAAACATTTAATACTATAATAAACTCATTCAAAACCATCATTCACTTAAACATGATTATACTATTTTACCAAATATAATATTGACAAATAAAATTGCTACACACAAAAAGTCATGTAGCTTTGGTATAATAATCCACACCAAATGTGAACAAATAATACATTTCTTAAATTATAGTTGCTTTCTCTTTTTTCTCTGTCACAGGCACAATAATTATGTGTTGCAGAGAAAGCTTCTGATTTTTAATAATTCCATATACTCTTTGATTCCACATCAGATAAATAATATTTGGTTAAGTTTCTTTAGCAGATGTGTACTTCATATCTGCAATGTTTTATCATTGTTTTTTTAGTTCCTAAGCACTAATTTTTTAACATATGGGAAATGAACTAAATCTTGTAAGTGTCTTTTCATCTCAAAGTTCGAATGAACACTTCTCAACAAAATGCCCCATCTTCTACTGTTTTTTCAAAACTTTATTTTCACCACTGCATAACTATTCATTATTTTTATCTATGGATTTTAATCCACTTATAACCTACTCATTTCTAAATTTGGCATTATCTAAATATAATTTGTTTCCTTTTACTGTTATCCCTGTAAATATTTCAATACATTTTATTATGCTTAATTCAATTATAGTCTATTAATCTTACATGGTAACACAATATGATAATCTAATCAGGAAAAATTCAGTACAGTGTAGAAATAACTAACTTATTCATTGCTGTTGACTTCAAGGAGAACTTTTCAAAACAATGACCAATGTTTGAAAAGTGTAGTTTAGAGCAGATTATGGGCTACAATTCACTATTTTGAAAAATTCTTGCTATACGTTGGTGGTTGATTTTACCCAAAAGCAAGATATTACAAGTTTCTGTTTACCCCCAAACACTGGCAGTCCAAGTAAGTGCTTAAAAAGAATACTTTCTTTTTAAAAAGTTATTGCAAATAGAGTTCTGCTCTCTTTATGTATAACTGCAAGGCAATTCTGTGTAATCACAAACTCCAGAGGGTTAAAATATATATCTGGATTATGAAGTTGTAATTGTATTTTGCAAGACTTTTCACAAGGTAATAGACTATTAAGTAGGTGACAAGTAGGAATAATTATTTGCCCCTTTAAGGTATATTTGCATGCATGCGTGCCTGTACGTGTGTGTACATGTGTATAATTGTACCATGTGTGATGTACCTGTGCACAGTAGTACTTAAGTAGTGCATAGCAGCTATGACTGGGTTTGCTCATATCAAACTCCTTACATTTCTCTTTGTTCCACTGCTTATAAAGTTTGTGACCTTGAGAAAATTGTTTCATATTTCCCTATCCCTTTTTTTTTTCATCTTCAACATCAGAAAATATCTTCCTACTGTTTCAGTGAACATTTTATGAGATAATACAGGGAAAGCAAGTCTTCAGACATGGTTAGGTAATGCTATAGGCAAAAAGGGACATGAAGACTGAAGCATAAAATTGCTCTTCCCTCACTTAAATCTAGATCTGCTTATATAAACTGAAAAAGAAGAAGTTAGAGGCATATCTTGGGAAATGATAAATTATACAATATTTAAACCTTTTTTTTATGTGCTAGGTACTAAAAGGCAAACTCCTCAAAGGGAGAATTTGATAAGGAATGAGAGAGCCACAAAAACATGCATTTTGTTGTGTTGACTATCTCACTCAGCCAGATGAGGAAACATAGGGGGAAATGAGAACATGATTATATACCTAAGGTTGGCCCACCTTGCCAATGTCAAAATCTAGAAAAAAAAATGAAATTAGGATTGTTCTGAAAGAAGAGAATTGGTAATTCCCAGTACATTTTTCTGGCAATTTGCAACAAGTTTTGCATGCTTTCTCATAAAAATCACAGCCTGCTCTATTCGGTATTGAATGAGCCCTTTGCTCATAGGATTAGGAAGTATGTATGCAGGTAACCCTATTTCAATGCAAAAGAAACACACAGAAAAAGCAGTGCAACTTTGTGCCATTTTAAATTCCCGTGAATTTTGTGACTCTGAGCGTGGATTTCTTCTCCTCAGAGGAATATGACATAGGGCAGTTGCACAGTATTTCTCACTGGCCTCTGGGCTTTTCTGCTTGTCCCTTGTAGAGATAGGACTCTTAAGACACTATGTTAAGGATGCACCTATCATTTGATGAGAACTGTGGTTAATGGTAGAGAGTACATTACCTACTGGCTTTCTACCTGTAATTCAAGATTTATGTATATGCTTCTAATGATTTTGTTCAATAGTTAAAATGATTTTACTACTGAGAACATTTTAAGTGAATAAGTAAGTCCAATTTACTGTACATTTTATATTATATGACAGTTGAAAAGAACTCTTAGGAACCTAGAATTGTACATGAGAAGAGATGATCCTTTTCTTTTCAGTCCCATCACTTGGTGATGAAAGTGAATTGCTTTGAGTTTAAGGAATTTGAGTATCCTGTCATGTGAGGCATTGAGGTAAAAACTAAGAGGTGCTAATTTTTTTAAAGTAATGATCTGATGATGTTAATTTGTTTTATATACTTCTTGATGCATTTTGGAAAGTTAGCAATCTACAGCCATTGGCAAACATGCAACAAATAGACACAAGACGACATTAATTTCCTAGGTCATTAGAAGATGATTTAATAATTAGCTGCAGATGTAAGCTCAAGGCATATTTCCAGAAAGCTCAACATATGCTGTCCAAAGGTATTTCATATAAAGCATAGTCCAGGACCTTTCCAGTAAAGTTTCATTCCCCTCTATTTAGCAATCATAGACTGTCAGTGGTCTCAAGGTAATAGAAAGGAAAGGAATCCACGTCTTAAAAAACCTCAGGAGCATCGATTCCCACTAACATTTAAAGAAGAATTGATAAGACATCTCAAATATTTCACAAAAAATAATATCCATGTCCTGTAAAAAGAAAACCAAAAAAAGATTTTCATTGTAAAGCAAAATAACTAACTGCAAATATCAAAATTGTGTCATTGTGTGACAAAGTTGTAGACTTCTGTTTCTTGTTCTAAAAGACAAATATAAATGCATTATTTATATATCCCTCTTTCTAGGTCATACTAACATGGATAATAGTCTGAGATAGAAAGAATGCTGTTATATGATGTCTATATGGAATTACAAATTATTACAAAGAAGTCATTGTAAATACAGAGCAACACTTTCAGTGGGTGGTAATATAAGAAGCAGAATGCAGATATGGAGAATATTGTGGTTATTGTTCTCAAGTTCATGGATATCCAAGTAATTGGTGTGGCCCTGATTCTAGAAGAATGTTGGGATTGTAAGCATATTAACAGAATAGTAAGAAGGGATAGGGGATTGGATGACAGACTTAATGGAAACATCATAGGAGGCATGTGGGCACCAAACAGTTGTGACCGAGCAACCCAATCTGATTTCTAATGGGTATCATTCATTCTGAATTTGTGTAGATGCTGAGCAGAAACTGATGGGCTTCTATGTTGGGTGTAGAAATTATGGTTGTAGGAAATTCTAAACTCCCAAGTGGCTTTCCTATTAGATTTGTTTGCAGGGAAATGACAAAGTCCAAGATAGTAGATTGGTGCTAACATAATGAAAAAAATCATTTATTTTCAGATAGATTGTACAAATATGACAAATTCCAAATTATAACAATCAGTGCCATTTTTTTTCAGTGGCATGGCATGCATTCCCACTCATCCAGCTTTCTACTCCTCATGTGTTACCTTAGTTACCAGGGAGAAGAGACTTTGTTATGTGGCCTTGCTCTGCACAGAATTCAATATCACATTCCAGAAATACTCATTCTCCACTAGATGAGAACTTTCAGCATGAACCAGCTATTAAACCTGTAGAAGATTAACTGTCTTTTGGTTTGCTTATTGGTACAGATTTTAAACTGTTCCCTGCTTGTTTATGTCAACTTTCCCAAGTCTTTTTGTAGAATCAAAACATGAAAACCTTAGACTTAAGATCTCAAAGTCACCATTTCCTCTTTTCAATAACTTGTTGTATGAATTAGACAATTCGTTTCCCCATCACTCCCTTTCTTGTCTTAGAGGAGGAAATAATGACTGCGACTCACATCCACTCTTACTGACATTTTAAAGAATTAATTATTAATGACAAAACATTTTCCAGACAAAGCAATAGATACTCTGTAAAAGAAAGTCTTTTTCACAATACAATTTATATTGCCTATTTGTATTTGGTAGACATGTTCACTTATTTCTGATACATTTGAAAGAAAATGAAATAGTTTACAGGGAAAAATAAATGTCATCACCAAATAAATAGTTAAAACCTTGCAGCATGAGTTTTTATTTTTATCCCTTTGTGCACAGGCTGTGTGCTCTAGTCCATACCTTCGTTTAGTGATTTTCATAATGTTGACACGTAAATGAAAGGAGTTAGAACTCATATCTTGTGCATATTTGACAAGTTCTAACAGAATTGTTTGCAAAATTTTATTGAAATCCCTGCTTTCATTTATCTTTGTTAGCACAAGCCTCAGAAATCAGTGGTATGGAATTTTTGTATAATTTAAGAGAATTAAGTGTGCAGGTGTTCAGTGAATAGCCTATTTTTCTAAGTAAATAAAATCTTTGGGAAGAAAATGTATTACTTTTATTACCTTACGAAAGAATATCCAATTGGTTTGATTCATTTCTAAAATAAAAAGCAAAAAAACTGTATTGCAAAGAAGGAGATGAGAAACCAAGAAACAAAAATGCTATTAGCTGCTAGTAATCTAATGAATGTGCTCCAGTGAACAAGTTAGAATTGCTTGAACGGCTACGAGAGGAATTTTAGAGTTGCAGCACTTCTAAAGTTTCTATATTGAAGGGCATGTGCACACTGAAGCTAGTTCTGAACATTTTAATCTGCGGGCTCTGCTGTGCACCACAACAAATTCGTAACACAACATTCACGATCTGGACAGGGGAGGGAAACATGGGAAAGTTAGCCCTGTGAAAGACTTGTTTCTTTCCTCCACTTATTGGACTGGACCCCATGTAAACCTTCCTAGACAAATGAGTTGCAAGTGCATTTTGAAAGGTCTATATGGAAAGAAATTTAGTACTTTCCATTGTAATGGCTTGCAGTCCTGATGAAAGTTTTTTTTTTTTCTCTTAGCTAACCTAAATGCTTTATACAACATTTCAAGCTCACTTATTCTTGTTCTGCCCTCCGTGGCATCAGCGTACCGATCAGCACCTTCTATGTAATAATCCTTCATGTAATTGAAAAACAACTTGTTTCCCCAGACTATTTTCCAACTTAAATAATATTAGTTCCCTTAACCTTTCCTCTGAGATTCTATTTTCCAAGCTATTAATCATGTTTATTGCTTGTCCTTAAACCTTCTTTGAGTTTTCCAAGGTCTTTGTAACTTAGCAAGTGCAGGCCTGTGCACAGCACTGTGATTATGCTAGAATTACTTCTCACATCGTGCGCATTGTTTTTTCTGCTTCTTTCTCCAGATAGTTCAAATTTCTAATTCACCTTTGAAATGCGACTCTTGTGTGCCGGGAGTTTTTTGATTACTACTTCGATTTCACCAGCTATTATTGGTCTGTTCAGGCTTTCTGCTTCTTCTTCATTCAGTTTTGGGAGATTATATTTTTCTAGAAATGTGTCCATTTCATCCAGGTTTTCAAATTTCTTGGCACATAGTTGTTCATAGTGATTTCTTATAATCCTTTGTATTGCTGTGGTATCAGTTGTAATCTCTCCTCTTTTATTTCTGATTTTATTTATTTGGGTCCTTTCTCCTTTTTTTCTTGATGAGTGTGCTTTAAAGGCTTGTCGATTTTGTTAATCTTTTCAAAGACCCAGATCTTGGATTTATTGATCCTTTGGATTTTTCTTTTAGTCTCTATGTTGTTTAATTCTGCTCTGATCTTGGTTATTTCCTTCCTTCTACTTGCTCTGGGCTTTGTTTGTTGTTGTTCCTCAAGTTCTTATAGATGTAGGGTTAGGTTGTTTATTTGAAAGGTTTCTATCTCTTTTAGGTAGACCTATATCACTATGCACTTCCCTCTCAGGACTGCCTTCGCTGTGTCCCATAAGTTTTGGACTGTGTGTGTTCATTTTCATTTGTTTCCAGAAATTTTTGATTTCTTCCTTGATCTCATTATTAACCCATACATTGTTTAACAGCATGCTATTCAATCTGCACAAATTTAGGTGTTTTTGAGTTTTTTCCTTAAGGTTGGTTTCTAGTTTTAGGCCCTTGTGGTCTGACAAAGTGCATGATATGATTTGAATTTTCTTGAATTTGTCGAAGCTTGTTTTGTGTTCTTTCATGTGGTCTATCTTTGAAAATTTCCATGTGCATTAGAAAAGAATGTGTACTTTGCTTCTTTGGGATGAAATGTTCTATATATAGCAGTTAAGAGCATTTGATCTAGGGCATTGTTCAATGCCTCAGTATCTTTGTTGATATTTTTCATTTTGAAAGGTTTATTCATTGTTGACAGTAGGGTGTTAAAATCCCCTAGCATAAGTGTGTTGCTATCTATATCTTTCTTGAAGTCTTCCAAGATTTGGATGCTCCTATGTTGGGATCATATATATGTTTATGATGTATATGTCTTCTTGATTGATTCTTCCCTTGAGTTTGATGAAGTGCCCTTCAGTGTTTCTTTTTATGGCTTTTGTTTTGAAGTCTATTTTGTCTGGTATAAGTATTACTACCCCAGTTTTTTTTCCTGTCCATTTGCTTGAAATATTTTTTCCCAATCCTTTACTTTCAGTCTGTGTAGATCTTTTGTTCTGAGGTGGGTCTCTTGTAGGCAGCATATGAGTGGGTCATGTTTTCTTATCCATTTAGATACTCTATGTCTTTTGATTAGAGCATTTAATCCATTAACATTTACAATTATTATTGAAAGGCATTTATTTACTTTTCCCCTTTGTACGTGTTCCTTTCCTTCTCACTCTTTTTCTTCCTCTTCTTATAGCAGACCCTTTAGCATATCTTGCAGTGCTGGTTTGGTGGAAGTGTATTCTTTCAGCCTTCTTTTGTCTGGAAAACTCCGTATTTGGCCTTCTGTTTTAATTGAGAGCCTTGGTGGATAGAGCAGTCTTGGTTGCAGGCCTTTGCTTTTCACTATTTGGAATATTTCTTGCCATTCCCTTGTAGCTTGTAGAGTTTCTGTTGAGAAATCAGCTGCTAGCTGTATCACAGCTCCCTTGTATGTTACTTCGTGTTTCTCCCTTGCTGCTTTTAAGATTCTCTCTTTGTCTTTAAAACTTGGCATTTTAATTATGATGTGTCTTGGAGTAGCATGGATGGAACTGGAGAGCATGATGCTAAGTGAAATAAGCCAGATGATGAAAGACAAACACCATATGATGTCAGCTATAAGTGGAACCCAATCAACAAAACAAACAAGCAAGCAAACTATAACCAGAGACATTGAAATAAAGAACAAATGGACAGTAATCAGAGAGGAGGAGGGAGAGCGATAATGGGGAAAAGAAGCAGGAGGGCCATCAAAGAACATGTATAAAGGGCCCATGGACAAAGCCAAAAGTTGTAGGTATAAGGGTGGGAGGTGGGTATGGGTGTGTGGTAGGGGGAAAATGTGGACAACTGTACTTGAACAACAATAAAAAAAAACAAAGATAGGTTTGATGATTAAAAAAAAAAGAAATGTGACTCTTATACTGTTGTAGTCACTATTGTTGCTGCCTCATTCCACTCAAGTCTATCTTCTCCCATACAATGATCAGAGTTTATGTTTAAAATAACTACATTTCCTTAATCTTTTTTTCTTTGTTTTTTTGTTGTTTGTTGCATTTTTGTATTGTTGCTCAAGTACAGTGGACTAAGCCAAAGAGAGTGGGCAGGAGAGAGGGTGGGAGGTAGGGGTGGATAGGGAAGGGGAAAGTGGGGCAGGAAAATGGAGATATTTGTTTAATTTCGAACCTTTCTAATTTCAAAAAACATTTTTAATTTGAACAAAAACATATTTATTGTTCAAAACAAGGTCATCCTAACCAACTCACCTAACTGAGTATTTGTTTTCAAGTTATAATACATGTCGGAGAGTTTAAAATGCACATATAATTTTATATCAAAAAGTCATTGTATAAGAAATATATTTCTTTATTTGGAAACTTTGTTTCATTTGTCATTCATATTTTATGCATGGTTTATTTTTAAATAAAATACAGTTGAAAACACACACATATTTGTTGCATAGCTATAATAAACAAATGTTTTTCACTTCCAGCTTTATCATTGGCACCTTTCACAAAATTATTTTGTAGATATTTCTTGGCTGTATTTTAAACTTTCTCCACTCTCACAATAGAACATATTTAGCTTCCATTAATACTGAGAGTATTTAGCACACTTATCCCAATCTTCTTGACATTCTCCTCTCCATTTTTTCTTCATAAGAGCAATAGAAAATAAAATTTAATTTCCTTTATATCTTATATGATTTCTGCAGATATTTTTTTACCGTGCCTCACTTTCTAGTTTTCTGTTAATTTTACAAGCCATAATAAATGTACATGCATTAAACCAATATATACCAAACAATTTTTTCTTTATCAATATATTTTAAAAGCTAAATGGACCATCCAGGCATTTTACAAACACATCTATGCAATGCAGTGCATCATGTAAAAATTAGTCACATAATACTTGAATTTTTCTAAAAACTACCCAATTTTGAAACTAGTTTAAAACTGATTTGCTTATCGCCTTATAAAATCAGAGATGTTAAAATGATGAAGTGTAGCTGCTTCTTTGTCACAAACAAAAATCTACTGAGATTCTGGTTCCTTAAGCTATGATCAATACTCCGGAGAAAAAGTAGATAAATTAAAGTCCTGATTATTTATTCTTCACTGTTTTATTTATTCTGAACAGTACAAATATTTGGAATTTATGTAAACTAAAGATTCCTCTGAATCTCATTCCAATTCTGCTGAATCTTACAATTTTTGCTCTGGCTTTAGATTATAAATTGATCCCATCTTTATGTGCCTGTTGTTTATAGCATTTTATTTTAATTTGGTTTCCTAGAATCCACAAGGCACATGAAATTCTTAAAACTTAAATACAAATAGGTGAAATTGTACGCTATGTGTCACAATTCACATGTTTATCTAATCTTCACAATAAGTGTTGATATTAAGCACTTAGTAATAATGTTTAAATGCATAATCTCATGCATACTCACAGCAAGCCATGAGTAGTTACTACTATTATCATCCCTGTTTTACTGAGACATGAAGTGGTCCCACTTCTTGACTGTTTATAAAGGTGACAAGTGGTGAAGCTAGAATATCATCCCAAGTGCTGAAACATCAGAGCCCACGTACTTGTAACTAAACCACCGAGCAGGGCAGAATTGGTGTTTGAAACGCAATTGGTATCAGAAGCCATGACTAATTGATCCACCATCAGCCCTTCAATACATTGCTTGTTAATTCTCTGGGGAGAAAATAAATGAAAGTGTGCATCAGTATTTTTATGCTACAATTATTTGTTAGTTTTTTAAATGATTTATTGTACCATGAGTTTACAAATATGGTCACATTAAGTGTTCACACTTTTTTTTAATTAGTCCCACAATAGTGATGTATTATAAAAGTCTGACCTCCACTTAAAAATAAGACTAATTGACATATTACATTTCTAACCTATATATCATTTTGCCAAATAATATTGTAAAATAATTAAAGACTCATGATACATTATAACTTAGTTATTTGTCAAAAACTTTAAAATGAATTCTCTGATGTTACATATGTTTAATAAACCATTTTATAATTAAGAACTCCTGAGAGTACTCTCACACTGAGTTTCCCCAAACTGCCCCTCTTGCTTTTATCAAACATTGAATTTCTCTACTTTCCATTCCAAATCTAAGACCAGGCTAAACCAGTTCAGGCACCAATATTTATGATCACGCTCTTCATGGCCAGAGAAAATCTGAAGTATGTATATGGGGGAAATGCTTGACCTTTTAGTCAATCTTTTAATTTAGACGATTACTACAGGGCTTGCTGTAAGATTTGATGTGCATGGTAAACTTGTAGTGAAAGCTGAGTAAGTGATGCCGTCACAGCAGCAGCTGGGTTTGGGGTATGCATGCCCACAGTCAAGGCAGAGCTTCCTAGGCAGCTGGGGGAGGGGTTCGTGATGGAGAGACTTTTATTAATTTACAGTGGCTCTAGCCACTAGACTTATGCTCCTGCCATTCTAGTCCCGGTTCCCACTTTGTTTTCGGCGGTTTTCCAGCAGGTTTTAAAAAGTTTTCTATCACCTCCAACAGCTTTACTACCACCTCTCTCTCCAGGCCACATGAGGAAGTAATGCACAAAATTGTAGTGCTTTATTTTGTGGTATACATTAAAAGTATAACCATAATTTAACCACCCTGCCTGTAGTTCTTTTAATAACAAAGTGACCCCAGTCATAACTGTGAACTCTACTCTGTTTTGTAATAAAAGGGATATATTATCTTTTTCTCAAACACTAAATCAACAAAACTGACGGAGAGCCTACATACAAGACATTTTTATAATAACTATTTAGAAATAGGTTTCCTGTCTTTAAGGAGCTTGAAGACATTTGAGGGAGCAGGCTATAAACAATGAACTAAATCTAACAATGGATGTTCGCAATTGACCAGTACAAATGAATGGTTATAGATACCAAGTGCTGTAGAATTTTCAAGGTGAGAGAAAGTATATACAGAAAATTTACATAAATAGACTCTGTGGAGTTGGTAAGGCATAAAGATAATTAGAGTTTAGATAAAATTAAAGGAGGTATAAACGTAGTGTAGACTTGGCATCTTTTCCAGTTTACACAGCATGTGGCCTGTACGTGGCAACAGTGGGAGATCCTGTAAAGAGAGTACCAAAGCTGGGGTGATGACAGGGCCATGCTAATTCTAGCAACAATAACAATGGTATTAAAAGAGTTAAAGTATGGGAGCCAACTTTGACCTGAATACTATGTTCTAATAGCATCTACTTTAATCCTCAGAATGCTCATATAACAGGTAGCATGATTTTCTAAATCTTATGTATAAGGCAATGGAGGCTTGGAAAGAGTAAATACTTGCATAAGGGCCAGGTTTTCTTAGTGGTAAAGCCGGAGCTTGAATGCAGAGCTCTCCGATGTTAAAGCTTTTTCGTTCAGCAAGGATTCACCTGGCCATCCAAGGAACAACTTAAAGCATCAGGGCATGAGGACATAGGTAAGACAAAAGGAAATTTGTTAAGAAGTTCATTTTGTCAGATGGATATATAGGGATATAGATATATGCCTCAGATATGTCTCAGATAGATATATCTCTGTATCAGACAGAAATATATCAGAGTGAGGAGAGGCAAAAAGTCGTTTGGAATATATTGAACTCCCACCTCCTCTTCTTCCACTCCAGCCTTAGAGCTCTCTCTGGCCTCCTAGATCTTCCCCCAAATGGCAGGTACCTTAGTGCCACTGTCCTGGTTGTTCCTGCTGCCTGAGGCATGCACGGTGTTTTTTTCTTCCCCTGGGTATACACATGAGTCTCTTTCATCACTTTCAAAGTTTTACTCAAATGTCATTCCTCCAGGGAGCCTCTGTTGACAATTATATTAACTGTAATCAGTGGGGAAGTTGAGATTTCATCCCAAGTACTGAAACATCAGAGCCCATGTGCTTCTAACTAATCCACCCAGCAGGGCAGATTGGTATTTAAAATGCAATTGATACTGGAGGACATCCAAGATGGTGGCAGAGTAGGTGAAAGCTACACTCACCTATTCCCAGAACCAAACTGGAATTATGACTAAATTATAGGAAAATCATCTTAAAAAACCCACTGAGGACTAGCTGAAAAAAAGTCTTATAACCAAGGATTGACAGGAGAAGCCACATTGAGACTGGCAGAAAGGACAGACATGAAAAGTGTTGATCCACTCCCATGGGCAGCTTGGGAGGAAGGATCATGTCGAAGGAATGTGCCAGCTTCAGGAGGTTCCCCTGAGAAGTCTTGTGTCTAATCCCTAAGCAGGGCTCCCCAGCCCAGAGTATCAGAGCCAGGAAGAGGCACCCACATAATACCCAGCTGTGAAAAGCAGCAGTTTGTGTCCATCAAGGAGAGATGGCTAGAGACACAGGCACAGTTTTAAAGGGCCAATGTACAAAATTTTATTTGCAGCCACTCATTTTGAGCTGCAGCAAAGGGAAAATGGAGTCGATTAGAATCACTTGAGGAAAGTCTGGGGTTGGTGGCTCTGGGGAGAGAACAGAAGGGTCAGCTGCCAGTATCCCTGTGCTGAGTCACCCCCTATACTGTAGGAGCCATGCTGTTTGGATGGAGCATGCTCTTCCATGCAGCATCAGCCTAGGGGATTGCAATCACCCCACTCTCTAGAATCTTTCTCATCCCATACTGTGGAGCTTACTCCCTGCAGTGTACGGACACAGTCTCTTTTAATGACTGAGCCTATCCAGTATCCAGAAAACAGAGGCAGGCAGAGGTGGATGTCAGGGTACTTTGGAACATTTGTTGACCTGCCCCCAGGCACAGTGCTGGTAAAACCCAGCCGTGGTGCACAACTTGGTTCTTTTGCACACACACAAACCCAGCAACGGGAGCTACAAATGGTGGGTTCCTGGTAGCTCTAAACAGGCTGCCCAGGGCCAGTCACATGCACTGCACCAGGGTCTCTCCTAAGAGGCCCAGAACCAACACACCCAGTGGCTGGTTTCAGACAACACCAGAGCAGGATCCAATAAGTTATACAAACAGCATATCCAAAGGAAGACCTAGGTTGTGGGTTTGATCTTTGGTCTGGGTGCTTTTGATCCCCTGGGCTCATGTAGAAGGCAACCAATCAATGCTTCTCTCTTGCATTGACATTTCTCTTTCTCTCTTTTTCTCTCTCTAAAAGCAATGAAAAAAAAAGTCCTTGGATGAGGATTTTAAAAAATGTGTAGATGACATGATAGTATTGTCAGAACACGGCAATGATTTGAAATGACTTCTGATGAAAGTGAAAGAAGAAAGTGCCAAAGCAGGACTGTATTTGAACAACAAGAAGAAAAAAAACCCTTCTGATTACAGAAGCAATATACAATTTTAGCATAGACAATGAAGGCATGGAAACTGTTAATGATTTTATTACCTTGATGCAGTCATCAATTCAAATGGGGACTGCAGCCAGAAATTCAGAGAAGACAGGCTCAGAAGGGCATCAGTGGAAGAATTAGGAAAGATCAGTGAGAGCACAGACGTGTCATTAGAGACCAAGGTTAAGATCATTCACATCCTTGTACTTCCAATTACTATGCATGGATGTAAAAGTTGGACATTAAAGAGGATGATAAGAAATAAATTGATTCATTTAAAATCTGGTATTGGGGTGGAACTCTGCAGATACTCTGGACCACTGGAAAGATGAACAAGTGGGTCCTAGAGCAAGTTAAGCCTGAAAACATCCCTTTAAGCAAAAACGACAAAACAGTATCTGTCCCACTTCAGTAACACCATGAGAAGGCTGGATTCTTTGGAAAAGACAATAATGCTGGACAAAGTAGAAGGCAATAGGAAACTAGGACGACCAAATAAAAGATGGGCTGACTCCATAGTAGAAGCCATAGTCATGAATGTACAGGAACCAAGCAGAGCTGTTGAGGACTGGACATTATGGACATCACTCATCCACAGGTTATCCAAGAATCAGAGCCAACTCAATGGCATGTAATGCACATATGGGTGAAGTAGTCCATTGAGGAAAAGCCGGAAACTAATGGATCCCATCTAAACAATTAACAAAATCTGTCCATTGACCTGTCTCCTGACCTTTTTCAATGTCAAGGACCTGAACATAATCATTCCTGTGGAAGTTCTCTGCAGACTCAGATCTTTGACTGCAAAGCTCTTCCGGGGATCTTCCTACCCTCTCTAATCCCCGCACCCCAGTTTGCCCCTGCTCTCTACTGCTTCTCCGCCCCCGCGAGACTACTGAAGAGGTGGCCCTTTGAAAATTTAATAGTATTGCCACTTCAAGTTCAGTTTTAGCAGAATCCTGGCAAGGCAGAGAAAAATAGATTGTAGCTGGCATTGGAGGATAAGAAAGGTGTATTTAGGTGGCCAGATTCCAAAAATTCCACCCCTCCTCAAACAAGGATCTCTTGTTAACAGCAAGATATTGAGATTAAATAAGCTATGACTTTTTCTACTCACATAGATTTATAAACAAAATAATAAATTATAAAGTGTTTATATTGAGAATGTTTACTTTCAAGTGATTTAAACCTTATATATAGAAATAATTTATAAAATAACTTTTCCTGGAATGATAAAAATTATTAAAGTTTAGTTCAAAGTAAAAATAAGAACAAAAATAGATTTAAATGTTAAACATTGAGAGGGTACACTGATGTTATAAATCACAATGACTCTTACAAGTGAACTTTTGAGCAAAGAAAGGTTAACTTAATTATTCTGTTCTGGCAAGGTTTTTATTTTTTAATCTAAAAAAAAGGAGCTTGCTAGCAAATCTAATTAAGAAAAATTCATGGATTACAGAGAAGATGGTAGCATAAGAATAGGCTTACAAAGATATGTTTTTAAAATCTGACCTCAATGGTCAAAGAAAAGTGTGCCTAAAATTATTTAGCATCACTGAAACTAAAAATTCTTTCTATGATGTTGAATTTCATGGAAAGTCTTATAGTTAACCCTTTTAGACCTACAAAATTGACAGTTTTATATGGTTTATAAACTTAAAAAAATCCCTAAGGAAAATTATGCAGACATACTATATATAGTGCATGGTCACATAAGATGGAAGAAAGACAAAATTCATAAAGACAGTTATGCAATGTTATAGGACATTAAAAACATTTAGTTAGTACTCTATATTTCTATAGCACATGTTTCTATAGCACAACTATCTTAGTTTCTTAATTATAATTAACAGTAAGTTGTGTAGATTATTTGTTCAAAACACTGTATCAGAAAGGGTATATGCATGCTATGTATTCATAGTTTTTGAGTATACGAGAATATATTTCCTATATTTTAGTCATAAATATAAGAAATATTTCCTTCAAAAATATGTAGATAATCTTTTTTCTTATTTAGTAAGTGAGAAACAGACTGATGAGCTAGTTGAGTAATTAGGAAAATTGTGACAAAGTGCTAACAGTAGTCTACCAGAGTTTCCAAATATGTTTGGGAATCTGATATTTGTTTCTTTTAGGTGGAGAGTTGAAAAATAAAATTATATTTTTAACATTTATTTTTCATCCAATAAACACTACAAAAATACTGTTTTTTAGGCACAATATTAAAACCTACATATTCAACACTCATGTGTGTTCTTTTTATCTTAAACTGTGTCTTAATATCTGTTGGATGTTCTGATTTGGATGACAGAAAATTAAGACTGAAACCTACTAAAATCTTCTCCCCAAAATTTATATCTTTCTCTCAATATAGTCTTTATTTTTGCACATAAAATTTTATATCCTAGTAGCTTTACTTATCATTATATGTTGAAAGTTTTACATGTCATTCATAGTCCTCCAAAACATACTTAGTGACAGTTTCATAAACTACAGTTCAAGTAATGTACAGTTATTTACTCAACCACACTTGTATCTATGCTAAAAGTTATAATAAGCTTTTGGATGTAAGTGATTGTTTGATCCCAGTGTCTTGCTGAAAGCCACCCAAATTAGCTTAAGGGAAAAATTTAAGCTGCTATAAGAATACTGGACTGTTTCACAGATTGAAGAGAGAGGAATGCAGAAAATGACTAGAATGCATAATGGAATGCTCCCGGTTATAGTTCATCTCTGTCTCTTATTTCCGCTGTTCTCCATATCTCTGCCTCTTTCTTCTCTCTCTGCAGACTAACATTCTCTGCTCTTCAGTTCACCTGAGGATAATAGCCTGGCACAGTTTCTGAATTTTTTCACTTCTTGAACTCAAGTTATCAGCTCAAACTAAACCAGAATTCCTAGGTGGGAAAGATAATGCAATTGGCCTAAGTTGCTCAGTTGTCTACACAGGCGCAATTGACAGTAGTAGCCAATGGATCAAGGTCCCACTTTTTTTTAAATCCCATCACTTTGCCCACCCCCCCACTTTGGTAACCACTCTATATCTATGTGTATGTTTCTATTTTGTTTTGCTAATATTTTAAAGAATCTATTCATAAGTATCTTTTCCCATGTGACTTAGTAAAATACTGCCTAGGTCCATTCATGTTGTTGCAAATGGTAAGGTTTCATTATTTTTTTATTGCTGAGTACAATTTTATTTTATGTATATCTCATATCTTCTTCATTCGTTCATCTATTGATAGACATCTAGGTTCCCTTTGTATCTTGGCTTTTACTAGTAATGCTGCAATGAAAATAAGGGTGCATACATCTTTTTAAATTAGTGTTTCTGTTTTATTCAGATAAATACACAGAAGTGAACTTGCTAGGTCATACGCCAGCTTCATTTTTAACTTTCTGAGGAATCCTCATACTATTTTCCGTAGTGTCTACAATAAGTTACAATAGTGTGTGAGGTTTCTCTTTTTTCTGCATTATCACAAGCACTTGTTATTTGCTGATCTATTCATGATAGCTATTCTGACAGATAAGAAATGATATCTCATTGTCATTTTCATTTGTATCTCTCTGATGATGATGTGTAATGTAAAGCATCTTTTCATATGTTGTGGGCCATCTGTATGTCCTCTTTGGAGAAGTGACTGTCCAGTTCCTTAGCCCATTTTTAAAATTTAATTGTTTCTTGGATGTTAGGGATTATTAACTCCTTAAGGGATGTATCACTTTCAAGTATCTTCATCCAGTCAGTAGGTTATCTTTTCGTTTTGTTGATGGTTTCCTTTGCTGTGCAAGAACTTTTAACAGTCCCATTAGTTTAATTTTTCTTTTTTTTCCCCTTATCCCAAGGAAACATATACAAAAATGTATTGCTAAGAATGATGTCAAAGAATTTACAGCCTATATTTTCTGATAGGAGTTTAATGGTTTCAGGTCTTGCATATTAGTCTTTAATCCATTATTTAGTTTATTTTTTATATGGTGTAAGAAAGTAGTTCAATATCATTTTTTGCATTTATCTGTTCAGTTATCTGAACACCTCTTATTGAAGAGACCGTCTTTACAGATATTGTAGATTAATTGACTCCTTTATTGTAGATTAATTGACCATATAAGTGAGGATTAATTTCTAAGCTCTCTATTGTATTACATTGATGTACATGTCTGTTCCTATGCCAGTGATATACTATTTGGATTATTGTAACTCCATAGTATATTTTGATATCAGGAAGCATGATACTTCTCACTTTGTTCTTTCTCATTTATTTCTTTGGCTATTGTGTGTGTGTGTGTGTGTGTGTGTGTGTGTGTGTGTTCTATATACATTTTAGGATTAATTCTAATTCTGAGAAGAATGCCATTGTTATTTTAATTTGGATTTTCATTCATTACCTATATTTTCCCTGCTTTCCTTTTTGCCTTTTTTCCCCTGTGGTACCTCTTTTTAATTATTAAAAATTCACTGATATGCCTCCTAGAGCAAGGGATATAAAGGAAAGAATAAACAAATGGGATCTCATCAAAATAAAATGCTTCTGCACAGCTAAAGAAAACAGCATTAAAATAAAAAGAGAACCCACTATATGGGAAAACATATTTGCCAATGATGCCTCAGACAAGGGTTTAATCTCCAAAATATACAAAGAGTTTACAGGACTCCACTCCAAGAAGATAAGCAACCCAATTAAAAAATGGACAAAGGACTTGGACAGACATTTCTCCTAGGAGGACATACAGAGGATTCAGAGACACATGAAAAGTTGCTAAATATTGCTAGCCATCAGAGAAATGCAAATTAAAACCACAATGAGATACCACTTTACACCAGTAAGAATGGCCATCATAAACAAAGCAACAAACAACAAGTGTTGGAGAGGTTGTGGAGAAAAGGGGACCCTAGTTCACTGTTGGTGGGAGTGCAGACTGGTACAACCACTATGGAAAACAGTATGGAATTTTTTAAGAAAACTAAAAATGGATCTGCCTTTTGACCCAGCAATTGCACTGCTAGGATTATACCCTAAGAACCCTGAAACACCAATCCAAAAGAACCTATGCACCCCAATGTTCATAGCAGCACAATTTACAATAGCCAAGTGTTGGAAGCAACCTAAATGCCCATCAGTAAATGAATGGATCAAAAAACTATGGTACATATACACAATGGAATTCTATGCAGCAGAAAGAAAGAAGGACCTTCTACCCTTTGCAACAGCATGGATGGAACTGGAGAGCATTATGCTGAGTGAAATAAGCCAGGTGGTGAAAGACAAGTACCATATGATCTCACCTTTAACAGGAACCTAAGCAACAAAACAAGCAAGCAAGCAAAATATAACCAAAGACATTGAAATAGAAAACAGGCTGACAGTAACCAGAGGGGAGGGAATTTCAGGGGAAAAAGGGAGGGGATTATAGGAACAAGTATAAAGGACACATGGACAAACAGTAAGGGGGGTGGACTGGGATGGGAGTAAAAGACAGAAAAATGTACTTGAACAACAATTAAAATAAAATTTAAAAAATTCACTTATGTATTCTTGGTAATTGACCTTCTTCCAGTATAATAATATAAACTAGCTAAAAATTCCATAATTTCCAGACATTTTTATTTTCCAGATATTTTTTCTTCCTAATCTTTTCCTGATAATATGTAATTAAGCAATGGGGAAAAAGTTGGGACAACTGTAACTGAACAATAATAAATTTTTTAAAAGTTATTAAATTTAGTTAATTTTAGTTCACTTGTTTCAATAACATATGCACAACTCTGTCTCTTGGTATATAACTTCAGAGGTGTGAATTAGTAACAAAAAGAAATAACATCCATGAATGTGTTCTAGTGAACATTCAAAAGATTAATTTGTAAGTGGGTTATCAATGTTATATGGATACCTCCATTAATAATTTGATGACATATTAGAACTCCACAAAAAGAGGTTTGACTTTAAAATAATCTAATTGACTAGCCAGACAATAATAGAAGTTTGGCTACTTAATAGAATAATAGAAAATTTAATAACTATATAGTCTTCTCACCTAGATTTAAATATATTAGAAAATAGACTTAGAGAGAAAAGTATCCACCAAAATGTGACACTACTGTCACTACTGACCCAAATTATTGATCTTGATCCCAAATATTCAATAAACTAGAAAATAATTATTATCGTACAAAACCAATTTTTATATGTTCCAAGTAAAAAATATATTTGTGTTCCAAAAATATGTATATTTGTATGCTATTGTCAACATTCATTGAAATCTTTTTGTCTTCTGTGACATAGCAACCTGCCAATTTTGTTTTATTGTAATTGTCATTATGATAGAGGTCTTAACCTAGGCAGGAATCAGGACGGCTTGCAGGAGGCTTTCTTACACCCTAAGATCTCCTGAGAGCACTGCAGGAAGAACTCTATATTTACAACTAAGCACTCTGATTGTAACAGGCCCTTTTCTTAACTTTCTTTGCTAAAGTACTTACTTCATCTTCATCCCAGCAGAACTTAGCATGTGGCTTGGCCATACCACGTGCCTGATCACAATCCTTTCTTTTTCCTAAATGAATCTTTTTGGGGATGGAATACCTAGTTGACTTTTATTCACAGTGGACAGTTTATAGATTTTGAAATTTTTATTATGTTCACTTCACTGGTTCATTTTATTTCTTTTTAATTTATGTCTGGGTGGCATCCCCTACGGCTTGGTCTTTCCACATCCACTGTAAATTCATTTCACCCACCCAAGGTCAAGTTTTCTTCACTTACCATTATAATAAATGCTATTCTCTTTGGTTTAGAAATCCAGTGTCAAATTGAAGATTATATCTATATTATCTTAGTTTCTTTTTTATTGTTCTTTTTATAACTCTTAGTTGATCAATGATTAAATTGTAAATAATAAGCATTGTGTTGAAAGGCATCAGCTTGTGTATTTGCCTTTTCAAACCTCATTTGATCCCTGAATGGCAAAAATATAGTCTTTTCTTTAGTATTTTTTTTCATTGCTGTCTAAGGCAATGCATATATAACAACTGGAAGAAATTAACTGTCAATAATGACTTTGAAAATGATTTTTCATTGCTTTTTATTGTTCAGTTACAGTTGTCCTGCCTTTTTCCTTTTGCTTTCCCCTGTCCCATCCCCCCCCACCCCGTCCATACTTCCCTGCATTGTCCATGCCCATGAGTCCTCTAGTCACATTCTTTGACTTGCCCCTTCCCTTTTGTCTGTATTATCCCCCTCCTGTCTAGTTTGAGGATATGATGAAAGATGGATATATTTATTTAATATATTAGCTTGATAAATGTCAATTAGTACTTCAAAAATATGTAAATTTTAAACCCTGAGGGAAAAAAAGGCTTGCACAAATAAAAAACAAAAAACAACAAAGGCTATGACACAAAGAGGACAGATAACTGGTCCAATTTAACACCCACTGACATTTATCAGAAATAACAGAAATTGTACATCTATACTCTGCAGAATTTGAAACAAATAAATATAATATGATACTTTTCTGCAGGTATTTTGGCTAGTTGACATCTCTAAACTATTTAAATACCTTGAACTTTGCTTAGACTTTCAGTACAGCCAGCGTATGGCCATTTTATGTTTTACAACATCCTGTGTGCTCTAGAAAAGAATGCGCCTTCTGTAGTAAAGTAAATTAGATAAAGTCAAGACAAAATTCTAACAACAGAAGAACAAAAGCCAAATCACCCAGAGAGAACTTCAAATTAGCTTTTTATCGAGTTTTAATGCTACAACTTGGCTGCAAAAAAATAAGGAGATATTATTAAAGTATAGAAAGAAAGCAATTCTGATGTAGAATTTATATCCAATTACAATGCTATTGAACATTGAGACTATTAAAAATAATTCCCAGACACATTCAGCTTCAATTAGCTTGGTATAGCAATCTAAAACATATACTGAAAATATTTTTAAGAAAGTATTTAAATAAAAAATCAAATATAGATGGCATGTCAGGAAATACAGGATGTCTAAGTCACAAAATGGCTAAATACCCATTACTTATTAATTTCCTTTTTAATAAATGTTTTACTGATTCTTTATATTTATAGAAAAATATATACCAATTATAAGTATGTATATATTATTAATGACATCACATAATACAAATTTCAATAGGTATCACCATATAAAAAGAAAAGTAGTCTAGAATTTTGAAATAAACATAAGCAACAACCACCTAGGTCAAAAAAATTAAACATTACTAGCAACTCGGGATCCCATTCAACTCCTTCCCAGGATAGTTTTCTCTTATCTTTTCCAGGTAACTAATATCCTGATTTTTAAAAATGTCTACATAATATTTTGTAGGTTTCTGTTTTGAAGTTTTGAACTCTACTTAGTAGATTGATGAATGGGTGATATTTCTGATTTTATTGTTAGTTCTGCCTATTTTTCATACTTTTGTAAGCACTCTGTTCCTGGTAATTGGAAATACAATTAATTTCCCATGTTGTCATATACCTAACCACTTTGTAAATGTATTCATTCATAAAAATAGCTTATCTGTTCTTATTTAACATTTGTTGTGAAAAATTAGTTTCATTTCTTACTTTTACATTGTTATTATTTTTTTTGCCCTTTTCACTAGCTGTATCATCAAGTTTAATATTGAACAAAACTGATAATAGAAGGTGTAATTTTCTTGTTCCCGATATCAGGAAGGAAATGTCCAGTCTGCTATGATTAGAAATGATGTTTGCCATAGCCATTTGGAGATAGCCTTTAGTAAATTAGATATGTTTCTTTCCATTCATAGTTTTCTGTCCTCCTCAGTTCTGTTCCCCTTCTGCTCCTCTGAGTTTGCCAAATCAGCGATTTTATTTTCTTTACAAGGGAACAACTTTTCTTGTAATCTCTTGGATTATGTGATTCTTCCATAATGTACCAATTTCTATTATTATTTTAATTTTTCACATGGCTTCTATTTTTATTGTATTTGGGTTGCTGCTTGTTTTCTAGCTTCTTTATGTTAAATTCCTTGGGTGCATTTTGTTTTCAACTGTTGATTCAGGTATTCAGGTTACTAAATTCAGCTTCTCTTTCCTTTTTTTAAAATATATACCATTAAGGTTAAAATTTTTCTTGAGTTTCCTTATGTCATTTTCATTTATTTAAAAATGTTTTCTAATTTTCATTGAAATTTATTTTATCAATTGCCTAACTTTAAAATGTTGATGGATTTTTAAGCTGTCATTTCTAATTGATTTATAGCTTAATTTAGTTGGTGTCAGAAATGTATTGTTTCAATTTTTTAAACTTTGTCAAGACTTGCTTGACAAAGTATAGCATATGGTGCATTTGAATAAATATTAAGCATTAGTTTCCACATCAAAAGAATGCCTTCTGCAGTTATTGAGTACAATGTTCTATATATGTTAATTAGGTCAAAATTTTTTAATAGAGATATTTATATTTATAAGATATTTATAAGATATCTTATATTTATATCTTATTTATAAGATATTTATATCTTATAAATTCTTACTGACAATTTTTTGTACTTTTTCCAATACTTAATAAGAGAACTAGCTAAAATTTCAAATGATTATGGGTTCATATATTTTGCCCAATCTTTCTTCCTGTTGCATTCATACAAATTTAGAAGTATCATGTATTCCCGGTATACTGCTTCTTTCTTATTTTAACAAGTATTTCTTTATCTCTAGTAACTCATTCTTGCCATAAAAATGTATTTATCTCATATTGGTATGGTTATACCAGCTTTCTCTTGGTTGTGTTAGCATGATAGAATATTTTTCATTTTTTAAGATTTTCTTGACCATTATAGATATTTTATTTTATAAAAAGCATCAAGTTACTTTAAAATTTAAATTTAAATCATTTAAATTTAGCTAAAGATACTTAGATTATAATATATTCATGTTGCTATGTTTTTTATTCATTTTCTTTTCTTTTCAATTGAGCATTTTTGTTCTCTCAGGCACCCCCTTTTTATCTTACCAGTTTTGGTATCTATTTTTTAATCCTCACCTGACTTTTTATATGTATACATATAAATATATACATGCACATGTACATATATATACAGCTTTTAGAAAGAGGGGAAGGGAGATAGGAAGGGAAAGAGAAAAATATTGATGAGACAGAGAAGCATCTATTGGCTGCCTCCTGTAGACACGCAGACCAGGGATTGAATCTTCAGCCTTTCGGCTAAGGGACAACGTTCCACCAACCAAGTGACACTGGCCAGGGCTAGTTTTGCTATCTTTAGATTTTACTCTAGAAATTGTTATATGATTCCTTGACATATTATTATTCAATATAAAGTAAATCTTTAAGCACTTTTCTTAAGCTATAAAGATCTTAGAATACTTTTGATAGATATTAGTAGGTGGTTTGTTAATTTTTAAAGTTTTACATTAAAACATTTTTATATAGTTAATATTAATTTAGATTTATTAATATATTTTATCCTTCCAATAAATAATTTGTTTCTGAATTTCTATGTCTATAACCCTGGAGTATTTTTTTTGCCTGAAGATTACTATTATTTACTTTAGTGTAGTGTATTACTGGCTGAGGTGGTCAGATACCTCATTTTTATTGTTTTTCTGAAATGTCTTTATTTTTTTCCCTTATGGTAAAGGATATATTTATTGCATGTAAAATTCTAGTTGGCAATTGGATCCCATTTGATAAGTCATCTCTAAGTCATATTGCTACTCTTTTGAAAGTAATATGTCTTTTTCTGCCCTGGCTGGCGTAGTAGCTCCGTGGATTGAGCTCGGGCCTGAGAACCAATGGATCGAGGTTCGATTCCCAGTCAGGGCACATACCTGAGTTGCAGGACAGTTCCCAGCAGGGGATGCACGAAAGGCAACCATATATTGATATTTCTCTCCCTCTCTCCTTCCCTCCCCTCTAAAGATAAATAAATAAAATCTTTAAAAAAAAGAAAGTAATATGTCTTTTTCTATAACTACTTTTAAGACAGTCTTCTTGTCATCAGATTTTGGTTTTACAATAGGAGCTTCATGGTGGTTATCCTGCTTCATTTTACCATTCCTGAATGTGTGACTGAAAGTTTTCATTATTCATCATTTTGAAAAATTCTATTTAAATATGGCTTTTGTTCCGCCCTGGCTGGTGTAGCTCAGTGGATTGAGCACGGGTCTGTGAAGGAAAGGGTCACTGGTTCGGTTCCCAGTCAGGGCACATGCCTGGGTTGCAGGCCAGGTCCCCGGCGGGGGACACATGACAGGCAACCACACATTGATGTTTCTCTCCCACTCTTTCTTCTTCCCTTCCCCTCTCTCTAAAAATAAATAAATAAAATATTTAAAAAAAATAAATATGGCTTTTGTTCCTTTTATATCTTATCTCATGGACTAGTTAATTCTAGTTAACCCTAAACTTATACTACTGCATGTAAGTGCTATTAGGGCTACCTATTCATTTCTTCTTCTTTTTTAAAATTTTCTACTTATTGATTTTAGAGAGAGCAAGAAGGAGAAAGAAAAAAAGAGGGAGAGAGAAACATTGACTTGTTGTTCTACCCAATTATGCATTTACTGGATGGTTCTTGTATGTGTCCTGACCGGGTATCAAACCCTCAACCTTGGCATATGGGGACAACGCTCTTAATCAACCTAGTACCTGGCAAGAACCTTGTTAATTTCTTAATTTAGATTATTTTATACTTGGAATTTCCCTATTTTTTAATTGAACCGCAAGTATTTGAATTCTAAGTCTGAAGACTCCAGTATTTGAATCTGGGCTTGATTTTATTGTCAATATTTCCCTTAGTTTTAGTCATACTCATCTGTCATTATTTTGTTGTGTATACACATGTGCACACACGTATTTAAATGAGACTCATTGCTTATGAAAATATTTTGATAAGCTGAACAAATCTGGTTTACATTATCTTTTCCGACACAAGACTAATTTGTTGGGGGGGGCGTGTGTCTGAGAGTCAGAGCAGGTCACTGTTGAGCAGTAGCAGTGAAGCTGGTTTATTGTTGGGCTGCACTTCTTGTCAATGATAATGTTTCATTTCCATCTCTGCTCTTTGGCTTTTGGGGTTTCAGATGAAAGCTTTGGGTGTTTAAAAGAGGCCTTCCTCCTTGTGAGTCCTGAACCATATTTTTAATCTCTCTAAGCACTACAAGATTATGAGCATTTTACTTAGCTTCTCAGTTTATCAATAGACATTTGCAGATGAAAAATCCTCCAAAGAACAAGGATAACAAACAGTGCTCTCTTCTCTCTGAAGTACTCTTTTCTTTAGTATTTTAGCCCTTCCATCTTTAATGACTTGGTTTTACTTTGACACCTCCATACATATATTTTGTAATTTTTTTCTAGGGAAATGCTGAAATCACAGTTAGATTATGATTGTTGAGAGAAAAAACCAAGGGCAACAAAAATAAAGAGGCTATAAAATTTTTAAAAAACCCAAAACAATTGAAATTATAGAGCTAGATTTTCATCTAGTACATAATGGAAATTTTCCTAATAAAAATTATATAGAACCATTAAAGACAAAAAAAAGTTGTATTAGAATGATATCACAAAGATTGGTTTGTTCATTCAAACATATTGAATCATTGCTCTGTAATTTTCACCAATTTTAATTTTCTGAATTCTTTCTATTTTTTATGTAGAAATACAAGTATTTGAGATTTAGCTAAGTTATCAGAGATTAGTAATAGTATTGAGAAATATCAAAATATAATTTTAATATGGATCATAACCAACCTGTGTTGCAACTCAGTTGAAGATCTGTTTTTAAAACTGGTTATAGTTGAACTCCAATTTGCCAATAAGTAGAAACTAAATAAATGGGAAGTTTATAATTATATAATAAAATTATTTGGGAAAGTACAGTATTCAGTTACTTTTATTTTTGGTCACTAATGGAGGTTTGAGTAGTAACTGAGGTCATGCAATGGAGAAGTATTATTTATGTGTATACCAAGGACCCCTGAGAAATTGGAATTCAGTACTAAAATTATCATGGGGGAAATGGTACTAATAAAATCATTTTTTAAAATGACCAGAGAACATAATAAACCCAAATGGTCACTCTTAAATGGATAAAACTAAAAGAGGATTGTAAACAAAACTGTGAGAATTTGTGTTTACTTTTTATTATATTTCATTACAAATAAACAAATTCCATTTAAATATTGAATGCATTGGATTTTCAGCTTCACTCTGGAATTTCTTTTTTTTCTTATTTTAATCGGTTGATATTCACGCCTTACTGATTAAGAGTATCGTCAGGACCTTTACATTTTCCATCAGTTTCAAGATGGCTAGGAAATAGTTTTTTAAAAAAAGAGTTTGTTATGATC